>CAVNYN010213148.1:0-33525 GCA_963692815.1 Nyctanthes arbor-tristis
GTGCTCTTCCGATCTCCAAACCCAACCCCCCCCCCAAAAAAAAAAAAAAAATTCCCCCCCCCCCTAATTATCCGTGGTCAGCTATCGACCCTCTAAGTTCACTACCATATTTCCCGTATCTCCTCCAAAAATGAGGTATGCAAAGGCAATTGCTCTCAAAGGAAGGGCTTTTGTCCACCCCTCTTTCAAAATGGGTCATTATCGTAGTGAGCAATGGGTGGGGTTAATGGCGTGTGGTCATGTGGAAACTTGACTGAAAAAGTCATAACTATGCTATTTTCTCATAGAGACTAACATGTTTAAATGGTATTAAATGACAAGTCTTTACTTTTTATTTAACTTATTATTTAATATTACTACTCATTAAAATATAGGGCAGTGATTATCACATGTGATGATAAATAATATTATTCTACAAATTAGGGGTCTATCCTATGACAACAAATCTATGTCCTTTCTTCCTTTTTTTTTAATAAACAACAAATCGAGGTAATATCCAGGCGTCATACTATTTGAAGATAAATGTTTACAAAACCCTAAATTTTCTATAGAAACAGATGCGCTTCGAGTTTGGAGTCTGACTATCAATTATAGGGGGTCATGTATATTTTAAAATACACGTGACCCCTTGTAATTAGTGATCGGGCTCCAAACTCGGAGCTCGATCTGTTTCTATAGTCAAACTGTACAAAACCCATTACAAAGTAGGGTAAATTCACTCACTATTTTACCCTAATTGTACTAATTTTCTCTAATCACACAATATATGAGGGTAAAATGGTAAAATTACCTCATTTTATATAAAAATTTTGTAAACATTTGCCTACAAATAGCATTTTCCATATCGATAAAGGTACTTCCATCATTTCATGCCGAATGTATTCTATATTTGTAGTTTCTTGAATTATTTCCAAGTCAAGGAATTACAAGACAGCATATCATTTATCAAAAAGAAAAAATGATATACATCCCTATTAATTCACCGGTTAACAGTTTTTCCATTCAAAAATTTATACTCTCTCCGTCTTACAAAGATAGTCCAATATTCCATCTTCGCCCGTCTCACAAAGATATGCCACTTATTAAACGGAGTATGCATTTAATTTTTTGTTTTCATGTTTTGCCCTAATTAATCACCCACACTAATTACCAATGCAATTCAATATTAATGATACATGAGGGTATAAATGGAAAATACATATAAAATTAATTGTCCCAATCATATTAACAACTATTTCTTAATTCGTGTGAAATTAACTGCCCTCCTATCTTTTTGGGATGGAGAGGGTATGATACTGTCTATCACTTTATCTTATCAAACAAACTAGAACGGGAAACCATTTTCCGGTAGGCGAGGAGTGCCAATGTTGATGATTAGCAATTGAGCAATGGACAAGTAGGGTAGACTTGAGAGTGAGTAAGCGTGCTTTGCATCCCATTATCTGATCTCAATTCAATTGGCCTTTAGAGTTGAGGGAAGAGTGGCAAAAAAAAAAAATGTCACATAAAAGGCCGGTGCACGCCTAAAGCAGCTGCAGGCATGCACAAAATCCAACATTACAAGAAAATATCCAATGTTGAAGCAATCATAATTTAGTGCACTGATGCTACTATTGCAGAATGAGCATGTTTTCTTGTCCCAATCCCTGCAGCCTCCCTAATTCATTACAAAGCTGGAGGTTTCATTTTGATTCCCACCCACTGTAAAAACACAACCCCATTTGCCTTTACCTTCAAGCAGATCAGCACTGAAGTTCTGAAACTATAAAATGGCCAAATCAGTAACCAGTTCTTAAGCCTGCAGCCAAGAGCAGAGTTTCAATGGCGGAGGAGAAGAAGAGAGAAGCTGAAATTAAAGTAGTCTGGTTTGCGGCCGGAACCGCAGCGTTAATGGCATGCCTGGAACGGTTTATTTTCCTGTCATCAGTTATAACGCATTGGCGGATGTGGGTTTTCCTTGCTCTCAACCTCTTGCTTTTGGCTATTCTATTTACCTCTACAATGCAAACAACCCCGTCAAATGAAGTTGGCAAAGAAGCTGCTGACGGCGTCAGAGAATTCGAGGATGAGGAGGAGAACAAGAGACAGAAAAACTGCAGGCAATTTGTCTCACATGTCATTGGTACAGAATGTGCCAATAACTTGCCTAAGCGTGAAGGCTTCTGTGTGAAAATTGCAGCCGAAGATGAAGAAGAAGAATATGGAAAGGAAGGAAGTTTTGAGCTTTCAAAGGAGGAATTGAATGAGAGAGTGGAGGCTTTTATCAAAATGTTTAGGCTGCAATATTTAGTATCTGATGCCAAGAGCAGGAGCTGTAGGTTTGGTTCTTGGGGAAGTACAAGTGAAAACATATCAGCTAAACGCCTACTCGTGAACTCAAGCAATATGTACATTTAATTATAGGCTCTATAACTAATTTTTATTTTATTTTAATAATAATATAGTAATTAATTGATAATTTTTAGTAGGCTCTGATATATTTATCAAGCTTGTTACCGAGTCTATTTAATTAATTGAATCATTATGAAAACACTCACCGGGCTTAATTCCAAAAATGTCCAGTTACACGTTTTCATTTTCTTCTATTGATTCATCTTAATTGTCTGTCAATTCTTGCTGTTCAGAAATTTCCCTTATGGTACAGTTGATTAAAAGTATATATATGGAAATAACTCGGAAAAAATATATATATTTTCTTGTTAATATTTTCTTGGGGAACCGTATTTTCTTGTTAATTAAATTACCAATAATTAATCAGTTGTGTAGAAAATAAATTCCAATAATAGAAGTTATATTAGGGGGTATTAACTACCTAGAAAACAAAAAGTTGCACTTCCCTAGTTATCGGAAAACATTTCTTCTATTTTTAGGAAAATTTGGTCACATAACTAAATGGTGAAAAACATTTTTCATATAAAAAATTGTTAATTAAACACCACAAAAAAAACATTTTTCATATAAAAAATTGTTAATTAAATACCACAAATATAGGAAGTTGAATTGAAAAAAAAAACCGTATATTATATCGTTTATCCGTATCGGTATTGATAATCAAACATGCTTTCATGTAGCTACATGATCTTTATTTTCAATATTTTCATACATTTACCAGCAAAAGGAAAAATAAATCAATTGAGATGCTTTATCTAAAATTATTTCATGATTTTGTTTATATAATAATTCTCGCAGAAAAATACGCAGTCTATCCAAGAATATTTTATTTTATGAATTTAAGTGCAACTAAGAAAACCTCCTGTAACCCCAAAAAAAAGGTGGGGGTGGGGGGTCTATCAGAACTTTTTTAAGAGACTTTTTAAAAGAAAAGTCCACAAAAAGATGAAGTCTAACACCTCAAAAAAGTCTCTGAAAATGTTTTAGAAGTTTAAATTTAACTTAATATTTTCATCCACAGTAATATACATCTTAGGTCCTTTAATGTACTTTCTAAAAATGCAATCAAATATGGTAAACTGCTTTTAAGAATGACAACAAGAAGTACCTTGATAGTACAAAATTAGATTAAATAATAAATTCGATTTTGCACTCTTTCATTTTCAAGTACCTTTGTGTAGATAAAACGTCAAGAAGTTCATAATAATGTGAAGTAGAAAGATTTCTGCAGAATTTACTACCCCATTTATTAGTTAGAATGTCGCAACTTGTGAAAGCTACATAATTTGGCAATTTGAAGACATTTATTCATATTTTCATGGTTGGTCTCATTGGGCCCGCTCAGTCTACGGCCAATAATTATTGACCATCGTAACCTCAAAAAGAACAGTCATCAGTGAAGAATGTGCGTTTCCACAACACTTAGAGCAAGGATTGAAGAATACACCTATTTTGGCAGGTAACTTGAATAATAATTATGGTAGGAAGAAAGTTGTTTCAATAAAAATTTTCAATATGATTTTTTTTTTAACTTAATAACTGTAAACAGGAATTCTTTAAAATTTATTAATTAATTGGAAAAGTACGAATTAAAGATTATGCTTTGAACTCATCTTGTATGGATCGAGTCTCTTTACCTGCATTTTTCTTTTAAAGAAAATAGCATTTCTTTAGTAGTTTTGTTTTAAAATTTATATATTATTTTTTGAATTTATAGATTATTATGTTATATATTAATACGATTTTTGCTGATATTGAATATCCATGCTTTTTTCCCCCAAATATTTGGATTTAGATTCATAATCTAAACCTAATAATTAGCTTATGTGTATATATTTTATTTTATAATTGGCTATACTCTCCACACAATCATTTTATCCTTTTTGTTGGATTCAAATCTTCAAATTCATTAATTTTTTCATTTTTTTTATTCTGTTACTTTTTCGGTTCAACTTTAAACTTGAATTTTTTTTTTTAAAAAATAAATATATACCTGCCCAATTCCCGGGTAGGTGGCTCTAGTTGGGAAATCTCCACCCTCCAAGATTCTAGAAATATTTTCTTCTCCTTGTTTACATCTGTGCAACGAATATACCACAGTTTGACCTAGCCATATATTGCAACTTCCTTGCATAAATATTTTGAATTCCTATTGTTTATTTATGACCACCAGCTATTAAAAATATATATAGCAGTTCTTTCAAAAAAAAAAAAAATCTATATAGCAATAATAAATTAAATGACGATAACTACAATAGAATTTAAGAATATAAGTAGCACATTTTATTAAATTAAATTTATTAATGAATTAAGGCCGGGTCAACCAGTGATGATAATAATAAAAAAAAAAAAAAACAAAACAAAATCTCGCAAACCTGGTCACAAGAAGTACGTGATCAACCCCACCGGTCCACCCCATCTCCACCAATTATCAAAACCGTATGAGGTCCAGAACTGCTCAAAATTTCATTCTTGCTTGGAGAGGAGAAATACCCTCTCCCTCTGTTCTCTCTCCCTCGTCATAATCGCCTAAGCTGTAACTTGATCCAGATTCTTCTGGCTGTCTCTATCGTACTATCTTTATGCCTCCGATCAATGCAATAATAGATTACAGAAGGAGAAATACGGGTTTATGTTTCAAGAAATTCAAGGACCTTGTTTTTCTGATGGCATTGTAATTGGGACGGAATTGTTCTATTCTTGAATCATCGATAACAAGCATCACAGGTCGAGAATGATGAGGCTGCCCCAGTGGTTTTCAAGGAAGCGTAAAGGAGCCGATCCATTTCAATTGAGTGTGATATCAGGCATGATATATCGACTTTCTCCCCTTTGAGACCTTTCTGGTGTTAATATTTTCTTTCATGCCTTTTCAAAGATTTCAAGGTTCAATAGCCTGTTTATGCATGCAGATGGCGGTGAAGAGAAGGATTATTACATGGATAGTGCTGGTGATGGATCGTCTGAGATGGATCCATGCACTTCGAGCAATGAATTAAGGTAAGTTTAAAAACATGACTTTATGTGGTAGGTCCGTCTCAATCTCATATAGGATATGAATTCGGAAGGAAAAGAATCTTGAATTGTGTTATTATATGAGCAATTAGTATCCATGGGCAATGCCCTTTAGTTAGGGGGTGAATATTTGTTCTTTTCAGAGTTTTTGTGGGTACTTGGAATGTTGCGGGACGGTCTCCAGTTGGAAGTTTGGCTGTAGATTTGGATGAATGGTTGAATCTCAGAGATGCAGCGGATATCTATGTCCTTGGGTACGTTAAATACAAACAATGAACCTCATGTTCACAATTGTAATACGGAAAAATGTTGTCTAAGCCCAACACTTTTCCACCTGCAGATTTCAAGAAATTGTACCCTTGAAGGCGAGAACGGTAATTGGAGCGGAAGATCCAACAGAAGCTACCAATTGGAACCTACTAATTGGAAAAACTCTTAATGACAAATATGGATGCCCTTGGTTAACCCCTTTGGTGAACCCAATTGCTAATGAGAATTATCATAGTGACGGAAGTCCAGACTCCGAAAGACAACCGAGTATTAGTGGCCAAACCTCAACTGCAATGCGTGTGCAGGAACATCGAAGTAATAAGTACATACAATTGGCTAGCAAGAAGATGGTGGGTGTCTTTATAAGTGTATGGATGAAAAGGGAGTTGCTCAACAGATGCAGCATAGCAGGAGTGAGAGTCTGTTCAGTGGCTTGTGGTATCATGGGTTACTTAGGAAACAAAGGATCAGTTTCTGTCAGTATGTCAATTGATGGAACAAGTTTTTGCTTCATAGCAGCTCACTTAGCATCGGGCGAGAAGAAAGGTGATGAAGGGAGAAGGAATCACCAGGTGTCGGAAATCTTTAGGCGTACATATTTCCCACGCCTCCAAGAAGATGGCGATCATCTTCTTCCACTTACCGTTTTAGGGCATGAGTAAGTAGAGCCTCCAGCATAAATAAATGAACAAATCTAAGAAGGAAGAACATGAATGACTTGTCAAGTGCATCAGAAATGTTGACAGCATGTTGAAAAATTCACCTGGAATTCAAGATAGATCCTAGTATCCTGATTACCATAAGTTCAGATCCTGATCCTTAGTGAAATAAATGCCACATTCCCACCTACTCTCACCAGTGGTTCCACCTTGACTTGTGGGTAACCACATTATTTATCATCAAGAACATAAAAGAAAGAGGAAGTCGGAAACCTATGTTTATTTTAACCAACATATAGGCGAAAAAAGAAATGGTCAAAATAAACTAACAGAATCAAGTAATTTCAAGAATTCTTATGATAAAATATTTCTTTGTTGAGCAGTCGAATATTCTGGTTTGGAGATCTCAACTACAGACTATATTTAGAAGACAACTTGGCTAGGCACTTGATAAGACAGCAAGATTGGACAGCATTGCAGAAATTTGATCAGTTACAGAGAGAACTAGGTGATGGTGGCGTATTCCAGGGTTGGAGAGAGGGAAACATAGAATTTGCACCAACATACAAGTATTCTTCCTCAAACTGCAATAGATATTCAGGTGGAATTCCAAGTAGAGCAGGAGAGAAGCAGAGAACTCCGGCATGGTATGTTGATGCCCTGACAACTTTGTTTAATAATCTGTTCCTTGTTTCATATCACATCTATTCCTAATTGCCTTCAGTTCTATCTTGCAAGTCTTTATCTGTAGAATGTATTTTATTTTTGTCTTCAGGTTTCCAATTTTTGCTAGACAGCTTCACTAAATTACAGAAAACTAACTCCAAAGTATTCTCCGGAAAAGTGAATGAGGTGTAATATGGTAGGAACTTTGAATTTTCAGGTGCGACAGGATTCTCTGGTATGGTAAAGGAGTAAGGCAACTTTCCTATTTCCGCAGTGAAAGTAAGTTCTCCGATCATCGGCCTGTCTCAGCACTTTTCTGTACACGAATTGAAGTGAGGAGATTTCCCAATCTAGGGTTCGCTGCAGCTGCACCCACCTTCCCCCCAAGAACTCCTACTGAAGCTGTGAGTACTCTAAGAACACTTAAAATTGTTCTATAGGATAGGTATTTTTTCTGTGTTTACGGGAATGAGTATATCAGTCCGATATCAAGAATCAATTCTTAAGTTTTCCCATAAATGTTATTGCAGCATGGCCAGGAGAGCGATCCAGAGGAGGTCCCATTCACATTGATGTCGCTAATAGTCAGGGATGTGGAAGTTCCACCAGCATATATTCAAACTTGTATATCCACTAGATGACGAAAAAATGAGACAACTTCATTAGATTAATTGTATTGATGATACTGAAGAGACACATGTATGAATATACCTCCACCCCACTGTGAAAAAAATACCATGAGAGAAACGGGATACTGGAAGCACACTACTTTATGTGTGATAAAAGCAATTGTAAGAGAAACAGGATAATGAAGTTTGCATGGTGTAACAACTTCTATGATAGAAGCAGAAAGTATTCCAAATACATCCATACGAGAGAAAATATATTAAGACAAGCAAAAGTTAGAATGCTACACCTGTATGAGACAATCCTTTTGTCTGCTTTCACAGCATGTGAAGTTTTATGCATCTCTGTAGAACCGTCAGAGAATTCCAATAAACCAAGAAAATTAACCAGACAAAAATGATGATCCGCAAAGTTAGCTTCTTGTTAGATCTACATTCCATCACTCCTCTGAATTAAGCCACTCGGCTCCTCTGAATTATCTCGACGACAACGTGGACACAAAAAACTCTTCTGCAGCTGGTCACCATGGGAAGCACATTTTTCTTCCAACTCTGATATCTGCTTGTTCCAGTCAAAACAAAGAGATGGTCAAGGAATTCAAAATAGCAATGTGACACCTCTTGGATTTTCTGTGAGAATGGTAATCTGTAAATTTGCCATGGAAACATTAATGTCTCTTTTCAGCAGGTGGAAAATTCCAAGATTTCATGTAACATACTTCAGACTTCGAAATAAGTAACGCATGATATCCATCATCATCATCATCATCATCATCCTAAAATGAAGAGAGATTTGGAGACTATGATATCCACAAATGAAGAATAATTTTAAAAATTTATGAATGCTTGTCTGTGCCTTGTGTTTGCTGCAATCAGTTATTAGCCATGTCCATATTTCTCTACTTCATAAAGATTCCATCGAAGACGTGGATTAATGGCTAAGATATCATACACTACTTGACAAAATTTGAAGGATATCTACTCAACTCATGCAGCTCCAAACTAATTTTCTTCGTTGCCTCCAACAGCAGTTCTTTCTTTTCCAAGTCAATCAGGTCCTGTCGGATATGCGATCAGGTTCATCAGTAAAATAGCATCATCCAGAAAAAGATAAGACATAAGTAAATAATAACTGTAGTCACATTAGTATTTGAGGAAACACAGTATCAAGAGTACGTCAAAGAACAAAGGCAGACAAGTGTCCTTTTAATGAGATAGAAGTTCATATTATTCGAATCAGCAGCAGCTTGAGAAAAAGAGACAACGGTCACCTGCTCATGAACTACTAGTTCACTGTGGTATTCTTGTCCCTTGAAATTAGTCTGTGAAATTATTTTGAATAGCTTGCTCTCCAAGTCAATTATGGATTCTGCTTTGAGAGAATCAAAAAATTCTAGTAGCGTCAAAAGTACGTATACAAATATAAGATGTTCAGGTCATAATTCAACTTGTGCAGTTATAGTTATTGTTTGTTCAGATCCGCAATATAAAGTAATCATCAGAATACATCTTGTCTCTAATGATCAAATTTAACACATTAATTTGGATAGGGGGAAACGATGGACTCATTAGCTTCAACGTGACATCCACTATCCAGGTATGGAATTCCTTATAGCTCATATGTCGCTGTTCAAAAAGTTATACCCACCATCTTTTAGTGTTGCTTCAAAGCATTTCTTTACTTCGGAAAAGGAGGCTATCGGCTCTCGGAATTTCCTGGCCAATAAAATGGAAGAAAAATTTCCTGATTTTTTTGTTTGAGAGACTAATTCTGGAATACGTAAATACATGTACAGCCAACCAACCTGCTTGTTTCAGGATTTTAATAGAGTGAGAGGGAAAAAATTACAGTATTACTAATGCAACCAACAAAGTTGCAAATGCACAATTTCTCATTACTGAGAGAGGATAATCCTACTTTCAAAAAAGAGAGAGGATAATCCTCCAACAGTCTCTTATATATTAATTAGGATGACTGCTTCCACAACTAAACCAAGTCTAGATCATTGATGAACTGCATAAAAGTTACATACCTTATTTGTCCATTTAGCTCAAACATTTTCCCAATGAAGTCATCTCTGTGAAAATCGAAAAATATATATTTCATATAGAAAAGGTCCAAATATCACAATTCCAGGTTTGAGAAATGAGTTTCCTTATGCCAAAAACAAATTGCAGACCTGTACCTGGCAGAACTGTCGTCACTCTTGGGATTATTGAAGTATAGTTCACCACCAGCCAAGTCAGTAATATGGGTACGTGTCAAGGCATATATGAAAGTAATGCATAGTATATCTAAGCATAAGTGCATAAACGTGTGAGAATTTGTTATGCTAAATTATGAAAGTAACCTTAAGAGCTTCCAGTTGAAATCCAAGTTTTGTTATCTCATCCTGAATCAAAGTAATCCTGACCTAAAAGTAACTCAGGCAAGATTAATATAATAAATAAAAAAAGAAAAACTCAATTTCGAAGGTAACAAAAGCATGATTAATAGTGGAAATTCAATCCAAAATTGTGTGAAATAGCAATAGTAGACCGTATATAACTTAATTATCAAGTTAATAGTCTTAAAGATGTATCCAAGCCGCGATCAGAAAATATTTGGTAGATCGGAACCTTTAGAGTTTCAATGGAAGCCTCGTTCAGGGACAATTCAACTTCGTAGCCTTTGAGCTTTTGCTCCATAATCTCTTTGTGATGCTTCGCTCGTTCAAGCTCTGCATTCGACGCCTCCAGCTCAGAGCAAAGCTCTTCAATCCGCCTCTTCTGGTTCACAATTCTCCTTTCTGCCAAATTCAACCCAAATAAATGTGAAAAGACAGGTATTAAATATTTACCACGAATTTCGAACGTGAATTTTGTTTCTCCGTTTCGATCTATTCAATATCAGTTACCTCCTTGAGATTTTTCAGATGCGAAATCGCGAATTAGGGTTAGGAGTTGCTTCTGTGGATCATTTCCCGCCATTTGCACTTGGAGCCTCGGCAGTCAAATTCGAAATGAAAAGCCTTTCGTAATGAACGCGAGGGTTAATTTCACAAATCATCCTCAACCTTTAGGTTAAAAACTGGTTTCATTCCTAATTTTTTTTAAGACACCCTAAATCCTCCAAGATTTGATAAATATACACAAATCGTCTTTTTTCCACTATTCTATAAAAATTTTAGCAAAATGACGATTATACCGCTTAAACTTTTTATATTTTTTAAAAAAAGTTTAAAAATAATAAAAAATAAACAAAAAACTCAATCCCCAAGATTGGCCGCCGGAAATGCTGCCATTCTTGCGGCCGGCCATTTCGCCGCCAAAATGGTAATATTCCAGAGGCAAAATGGGGGGTAAATCCCCCCCATTTGGATTCTCCTCCCCTTTTTTGTCGTTTTCGGCTGCAAAAATTAGGGAGACTTCCCCATTTGGCACCCCATTTTGCACACAAAAGGGGGAGACTCTCCCCCATTTGCGCTGCCATTTCTGACAGCATTTTAGCTGCTAAAAAATAACAACATTGGTTGTTGTTTTCGGCGGCCAAAAGAGGGGGCAGAATCCCCTCCCTCCATTTGCGGTCGAAAATGGGGGGATTCTCTCAACATTCCGGAGGCGGAAATGGCCGGCAGTCAGAATGACAGTATTTTCAACTGCCAATCTTGGGGTAAGATGGGGTGGGTGGGGTGGATGTTTTATTCTTTTTAATTTTTTTATTATTTTTAAATATTTTTTAAAAATTTTTAAAAAGTTTAAGGAGTATAATTGTCATTTTATTAAAAATATTTATGGAATAATGGAAAAATGACTATTTCTGCGTATTTATCAAAAGCCGAGGGCTGTGAGGCGTCTTAAAAAATATTGGAGATGAAATCGGTTCTTAACTTAAAGATTTGGGACAATTTGTGAAATTAACCCTTAGGGAAGAGAAGAGGAAAAACTAAATAGGATAGCCCAAGATTAACAAGGCCTTGAAACCAAATCTAACGGGTTGGACTGAAGCCCAATTCCTAGACCCATGAGGGTTGAAATCAAGCTCGTGTTAGATTTTTGAGGAAATGAGAGGATTGAAATCAAGCTCGTGTTAGATTTATGAGGAAATTAGATAATATGACCTTTTCTTAACAGAGTTTTGAAATATGCCCCCAATTCTAAAAATAATTGTAAATTACCCTTTTTTATTATAAAAACACCCTTATTATTTTTTTCTTTTTGTTGTTATTTAAATAAAAATTATGTTATTATTGTTAATTTTAATATATTTTTTTAATTTATTAAAATTACACTTTATTTAATCCTATAGTCACTCCAACCGTAATTATTTACCATTTTTATTTTTCATCTCACTATTTTCTCCCTGGCCGCCGCCTGCCACCTTCATCGCCGTCGTTGCTTGCCACTTCCGCCGCCGCCGTCTGCCCCCCATTGTTCAACGAAGAATCAGATCTCGCCACTCGCCACCTTTCGCCTGTCACCGAAGGCACTCTAGCCCCCTGCGAACGCCACCCTTACAACGAACGGCAGCAGCATCTGCCATTGCTGGTGCCGCAGCTAGAAAATCTTAAAAATGCCTTTCTATTTTTCTTTTTTTGGAAATCTCTTACTTTTCCACTGCTACCACAACCAGAAGATCTAAAAACACCTTTCTTTTTTTTAATTTCTTCCTTTTTTTTTTTACATTTTGTTTTAGAGTTTGCCTTTTTTTTTAAAATTTCCTATAAAATAATATCAGTTGAGTTTTTAGGTGTTTATTTTCTGTGCTCACACCATTTTATGATTTTATGTTGTGCTAACATAATAATTTTTTGAATCATTACTGTCTTTTTTTATGTTCAACATGAATTCGATTTTTTGTTACCATTGTGTTTCTTATGTTTTTTTCAATGTTAATCGTTTGACGCTCTTTGCGTTTTTTAATGATTGTTATTATTCTTTTTTCCTTTCTTTTTTCGCATTATCTTTTTGTGATTGTTATTGTTCTGTTTTTCCTTTTTTTTTTTTTGCTGTTACCATTATTTTTTTTTGTTACCATTCTTTTCGTTTTTATTTTCGCATGACTTTTTGAGTTGTTACTATTTTTTTAATGAGCTTTGTTAGGTCGCTTTGTTGCCAAATTAGGTTGCTTCGTTACCAAATTTTTTCTATGTTACAATATGATACGTTTTTTTTTTTTTTTGAGTTTTTATTACTAGTAATAAATTTCTTTTTCATGTTATGATGTGTTATGGTTATTTTTTTTATTTACTAGTAACAAATTTTTTTCCATGTCACCATGTGCCATGGTCTTTTCATTTTAAAGAGTTTTTAGTACTAGCATTTTTTAATGCCTTAGTGGCGGTGGCAGCGGCGACAACTGTTGTGACACGACAATGTTTTATTGTAAAAATAGTACTATAATAATTATTATATTATATTATTGTAATAATATTAATAATAATTATTATAAATATATTACTTATTATAATTAAATTTAATAAAAACTTAAATTAATTAAAATTTACTAGGGGCATTTTTACAATTGAGTGAGGCATTTTTACAAATACTTTTAAAAAAAAAATGTACTTTTCAAAACCCTTTCAGAAAAATGGGTTTTTAACTAAAGAATCTTAGATTTTTTTTTTTAATCCCCTGGGGGGCCACCCCAACCACTGTGTTTTGACACTCGGTGTATATGTTGCATTGTTCTCCTATAATTTACATAGCTGCACAATAAATCAGATATTACTTTGTATAAATGATACTACTTATTTAGATTGGAGAATAATCTAGTTGTAATTTTCTCATTGGATAATAAATAGGCAGATGTCTCTATGTATTTATAATTATTCACTCATATTCTAATGTAAAAATGTTAACTAAACTGGCGATCAGTTTTCAGTCTAAATAAATAGCACTACTCTATTGTAGCCTTGTAGGTCATACAAAACAGATATTGAAAATAGATTGAATTTCAGTTTTGGAATATAAAAATGTGCAATCAACTTATTAAACATCATCATTCAAGCTCATTTATTTTAACTTAACAACTCGATGTAATTCAATGAAAATGAAATATAGATTTCTTGTTCTTGTTTTTGCTGGTTTGGTTTGATTATGGTTTTAGTAAAATCAAATCGAACAAAAAACCAATCATTCGGTTATTGTACAATATATTAAGGGTTATTTTCACTCTAGGTCCCCAACCTTTCAATTTTATATAAATTTTGTCTCTATTCTTTTTTTGGACCTACTAAGTCCTCAACCTTTCATTTATTATCGTATTACGTCCCCAACGTTATATTATGTCCTCAACCTTTTAATTTTCACCATTAACTCCTATCAAAATGACTATTATATTTTTAATTCTTTATTTCCACTATACGTCCTCAACCTTTTAATTTCTATATAATTTTGTCCTATTATTTTTTGAGCGCGCAGAAGCTCAATTTTTTATTTTTTGTCATGTTATATCTCTATTAATATATCTCTATTAATACTTTTCGTACTAATATTTTAATTTTTAATATTAATATCTATTAAAATTTTCATTCAGTTATATTAGAGCGGGTTAGAGTGTATGGATTTTTTATTTTATATTGTTCTTTATGTTTTATTTAAATAATTAATGATATAATAAAAATTTTAATAAATATTAATAGTAAGAATTAAAATATTTGTATGAAAAGTGTTACTGAGATATAACATTCATATTCTCAACCTTTCAATTACTTTTGTTAATTCTAATTAAAATTACCATTAAATCTTTAATTATTTAAATAAAAATAAAATATAAAGAACAATATAAAATAAAAACTCTACATATCCTATCCTATAGTAATAATAAAAAAACTCAATCTACACCAAACTTAATGAATATCTAGTCCATGTAAAAAAATTTTTTGATCTGAGAGTCGATATAATAAATCATGATCACATATTACGTAGTGGATATGGATCAACGTAGATCTACAAACAAATTATTTTCAATTTACAAAAATGAAACCGAACCCTAATGCACTAGTTCTAATTTTTTATGGATTCACAATTAGTGGATTATATTGGATTGAGACGGATAACAAATAGGGAGCAAATTAAGGTAAAAATAAAAAAGGGATACAATAAATTAAATTAGAATTAAAGTATTAATTTTTTTATATAAATCAAGAATCAATTATGGGCTGATTTACCTAATCCGCATTCATCATGTAATCTAGATAATTAAGAAATCAGATCAGATTCACCACGTTTATACTTGGATCAACAACTTTCTTCGACACATATTTGATATCCATCGAGACAGTTATAGATCGGGTTTTTCTATTATCATTATTTCTAACTATTGTCATTGAGTTGTGTTTGAGTATGTTAGAATGTGTGAATTTCTTATTTTATATTGTTTGTTATTTTTTATTTAAATAATTAATGATATAATAAAAATTTTAATATATATTAGCAATAAAAATTAAAATGTTAGTATGAAAAGTATTAATGGAGATATAACACGATAAAAAAATAAAATGTTAGACTTCCAAGCGCTTAAAAAATAATGAGCGCAAAATTATATAGAAATTGAAGAGTTAAAAACCTATAGTGGAAATAAAGTATCAAGGGTATAATAGTGATTTTGATAGATATTAAGAGTGAAAATTGAAAGGTTGGGGACGAAATATAACGTTGGAGACGTAATACGATAATAAATAAAAAGTTGGGGACTTATTAAGCTCAAAAAAAGAATGAGGACAAAATAGATACAAAATTTAAAGGTTGGGGGACCTATAGTAAAAATAACCCATATATTAATTAAACTCAAACCGAGACCAAACTATTCAGTTTTGATTTGATTTACTTTGATTATGACTACATAATAATTTAGTTTTTCCAAATTAAAAATAACAAAGACATGATTTTCTCAGGTCAATGGACTAAATGTAAAGAGAAAAAATTACAATTTTTAGGGGTAACAATTGTAGCTTATAGTTTCAGCTACCTAGTTATGATTGATATAATAAAGATATACAGGAACTCATCGAGGGAAAGACATTGAGTGGTAATGTAATTTTTTTTAAAGAATTTGAATCAAGAATCAAGTTAAATAGATTTGAAATCAAAACTTTTAGTTAGGTTATGAATTAATTACTGGTTTTAATAATCATAACATCTGAAAATTTAGGAAAACCAACCCAAACATGACCAGACCGCTCGATTATGCTTTGTTTCCGTTGGTTATGATTGTTTTGCCTAACCTTATTTGCTACATTTTGGTAAAAGCGTGGAGATTTCTCCCCCTATCGGTTGTCGTGGCATGGAGATTTCTTCACTAATTTTTGAGAGGTGGAACAACTTCGTAAAGATAAAAGTTATGATGAATGTTTTACACATTTTTTAATGAAAAAATGTCAACCAAACTATATATTAGAAATTTTTGAAGTTTGGGATAATCTAGCATGGTGGTATTTATCCGTATTTACTCTATCATGTGGATATTAACATGGTTAAGTTAACAGTTTTCTATAGTGTCCATTGGACACATTATGTGCATTTGATTACATTTTCCTTGGAAAATGCTAGAGCCCGTTTGGTTAGATTTATAAATTGAATTTATAAAGAGAATTTATAAAGAATGAAAATGAGTGGTGGGGATTTAATTAAAGTTTAAAATGTGTGGTGATTATTGAGTAGTTGTCAAATTAATGGTAGGTGAATTTATAAATGGAAAAAATAAACTACGCCAAACGGGCTCTTAGTTTTTCACTTAAATTCTTACTTTTGTGCTGTTTGATTGGCTCTTTTTTCCCTGAAAAATGTTCCCCCACTTTTGGTCACGTGGCTATATTTTCCAAGAAAACAAGGAAAATGTCTTCTTAGGGGGACCTAACCACATAGGTAATTGGTTTCTCAGGGAATTGAAATTCTATATTTTTTTAAATATCAGAGTCTTTTTTATTAAAAAAAGTTAACATATATATTTTTTTATGTTGGATTAATTGGCTAAGTAACTATTAACTATGTAGTAAGTTACATTTGTTTTCCTTATTCTCGAATTTTTCCTTTTTTTTGGATTTTTTGTTACCAGTCATTTATTGTCAATATTAAGGGATATAAAACTTTATTGTCATTTCAAAAAATTTTCTAATTATACAATATTTTTGGAGTCCAGATAACTTTATTCCATTCTTATATTGATGCACAAATCATCAATTTTGTAAATTTTTTTTTGTTATAAGCTTGCGTTGTACATTACTAAACTCCTTTTCTTTTTTCGTCGAGATTTGATTTGGTTCCAAATATAAACATCTGTTGAGGTTAAAAACAGTATCCATGTATCTTTGACAAATGATAAAAATATATTAACAAAGTGTGCATAATTATTTTTCACGGGGAAAAAGTACAAACTGTTTAGAAAATTGATTTTTTTTTAAAATAATAATTCTTCAAAAAAAAAAACCATAATAATAATTGCTTTCAAGTGAAAAAGGTTGAAAAAAAAAACTATTTCCATAGAAAATAATGTTTATAAAATACCAAAAAATGAAAAAACAACAACAATTTCTAATTGCAAAATTAAGTCAATCAAATATGTGTAATTGACATTTCTCAGAAAAATAAATTCTAAGGAATTCAATTCTCTGGAAAACATTTTCTTTCCATTCAACTAGCTTTTCACACGTGCATTACACATGATGATAATACCAGATAATATAAGCAATTCAAGAAGATTAAATATGATTGTATAAAAAATTTTTGAACTATAATATTTGACCGTTTATGTATATGTAAAGAAAAACAATATAGTTGCTACATGCAATACAATATCTTTCATTAATGAAGATAAAAAATTGTCTACGCAAAAAATCTAAGAAAAACATTAAAAAAAAGTTTTTGTACATAGTTTGTATTAGGCTTTCAGTGTGTAACACACGTGAAATTATATTAAATCCGATAAATTTAGTAAGAATAAGTGATGAACGATAATACATATATTACAACATTTATAGTAGAATTTATTATTTGACAATCTTTAACACATATCATAATTTTTAGACATTTTCATTTTATAACTCTCGAAATATATATATAATTGTCTCTGAGTGAACACTAAATTTTTCTACAAAATAAGCATGTTATTTATTGCCCAATTTGGGTTTTTTTTTTTAATTTTTGTAATATATATTAATGATATTTAATTTTTCACAACACACATCTTCTACATGCTAAATATTTTAATATGTTAACGTAATTTAATCAGTTGTTAAAGAACTAAACCGTCAAGACAAAATCAATTAGAACAATCATGAACTGGCTAACATAGGAACCAAACCAGAAAACAATATGACGGTGTGAGGTAAACACGGATATGATTCATAATAAATATTTTTCAATAATTATCGATTAAAATTTTAAACGTTTTGGAAACACAAAGCCCATAAATTAAGGCCCTATTATGTGTAATCCTTCTCCAAGTACGTTAATATATATATATATATATTCTCAATTTTCTCACCAAATTACCAATGTGAGATTCCCTTTTTATTCCCAAATTAAAATCGAATTTATATTGAGAATTTTGCATAAATTTCAGTGAATTATATTACATAAAATAAAATTTAAAAATCACACAAATTTAAAATTTAAAACTAATGAAAATACTAAATTCAATTATTATGATTTTTTAGATGTAAAAACCGAATTAAAGTGGCTATTAAGATAAAATACGTGAAATCTTCCTTTGATATAGGGGAACTCATATAGAAATATTAAGATCTTGATTCAGTTATTTAAAATATCCATTTCTAATATTCTCTATATAAGGTAATATATTAAGACAAGATAAAAAAATAAATGAAAATAATAAAAAGATAAAAAAACCAAATTCACATTGTGAATTTTGCATAAATGTCAATGAATTACATTACATAAAATAAAATTTAAAAATCAAACAAATTTGGATCTCTTCAAAAAAACTAAATATAATTTTTCTTTTAAAGACATAGAAAACCGAATTCAAGCAATAATCTATATAATTGCATGCATTATAATTATTAAGATAAAATATGTGAAAGTTTCATTTGGTGTAAGGGAATTTATATAGAAAAGTTAAGATCTTGATTTAGTTATTTAAATTATCCATTTGTGATGCTATTTATATAAGGTAATATATTAAGATAAAAAATAAAAAATAAATAAAAATACTAAAAAGATAAAAAAACTGAATTCATATTGTGAATTTTTCATAAATGTCAATGAATTATACTACATAAAATAAAATTTAAAAATCATATAAATTTAAAACTGTTAAAAAAAATCAAATATAATTATTATTATTTTTAGATGTATAAAACCGAATTCAAGTGGTTATTAAGTTAAAATATGTGAAAGTTTCCTTTGATGTAAGGGAACTTATATGAAAAAACTAAGATTTTGATTTAGCTATTGGAATTATTCATTTGTATTGTTCTATATGTATGGTAATATATTAAGATAAAAAGATAAAAAATAAATGAAATATTAAAAAGATAAAAAAGGGAATTTATGTTGTGAATTTTTGCATAAATATCAATGAATTACATTACATAAAATAAAATTTAAAAATCACAAAGATTTAAAACCGTTTAAAACAAAAGAAAACTGAATTCAAACTTTTTTTTAAAAGATATAAAAAATCAATTTCAAGTGACACTCTGTATAATTGCATATATTATGATTATTAAGATATAATATGTGAAAGTGTCCTTTGATATAAAGGAACTTATTATATATAGAAAAGTTGAGATCTTAATTTAATTATTTAAATTATATCTACATAAGGTAATATATTAAGATAAAAAATAAATGAAAATAATAAAAAGAAAAAAATAATTAAAGGCTATGTTTAAGTGTTAAACTAATGGTCGAGATATAATAACCAGATTTAGAAAATAATTTTGGGTGGGAAAATGAGAAACAGAAACTAAATTACTTTAATGTATATATAGATAAATATAGATATAGATTTCCACCTTTACAACCAAACGGACCTTTATCTTAGTGCTTTTGACACGTTGTACGTGAAAATAGAACACAATGACTAATACGGGTGTTTAGCCTTAATGTTCGCAAAATTCACACTATAATCATTAAGCGTATATTTTGATGTCTTTTAATAGAACACAATGACTAATACGGGTGTTTAGCCTTAATGTTCGCAAAATTCATACTATAATCATTAAACGTATATTTTGATGTCTTTTCACCAAGCCATTGCTTGCCCTTTTTGTGTGCCGGATACCGCATTTTCGACTATTGCACTCTTGATATTGCAACATTCTTCCATGGCTATTTTCTTGCAAAATGGACACAACACTAGCAATTTGTTAGTCTAGGTAATTTGACACACTATAATTCAACTTCAAGCGAGAATTTGTTTCTCATCATAAATTGACGGGTTTATAATAATTTGACAAAATGAGTGTAGAAAACTTTATTATAGCACAATTACGTGTAAATAAAAAATGAGTAATAGTTGAGAATTGATGTGAAGTGTGAAATTGATTGAATTCATAAATTAGGCTAGTTACAATTTTATAATGAGAAATGTCTGAACAACTGTTTCTACGCACCGAATTTTAGGTACGGTTCTTGAAATCTCTATAGCATGAATTGATAATATAGGAATATTGATATAGAGTAGTCATATACACAAGCCTCGTAGAAAGACTAAAAGTCTAATCAAATAGGTTTAGATTGTGATATATGTTAGTTTGAAATAAAAGACCATAAAGTTGAATAATAGTTAATAATCGGTTTGTTTACGAATTGATGGAAACAATTGATCAATATTGGTTATTTTATGTAAAGGTTTTAGCGCTAAGAATGTTTTATCTAGATTATACAAGCAATGGTCGGTTTATAACACATCAGGCGACTATCTAATAGCAATAGGGATGTCAGATTGATCCAATTAGACTGAAAATTATTGAAGCCCCAATTAAAATGAGGGCTTCTATAGTAACTGATCTGATTCTGAATTTGGAACCAGATCTACTCAGGTGGCGCTAACTGGACGCCACCTAGAACCATGCGGCTACACAGGCCGCACCACGGCTGCAAGGTGAGGCCGCACAAGGCCTGTGCGGCTGCACCACCCGCAGCCTAGTCATGCGGCCATGGTGCGGCCTGTGCGGCTGCATAACCCCAGGTGGCACCCCATCAGCGCCACTTAAACAAGTCTGGTTTCAAATCTGAAACTAGATCTGTTACTGTAGAAAATTCACAGTTTAAATGGAACAAAAAAACCTCGCGATGTGTGCGTTGGCAGGGGAGGATCAGGTTGGCATTGACCCAACCCAACACGTTTAAAATAAAAATTAATTTAAAATATGATAAATTTAAAAAAAATCCAAAATATTATTATTAAAAATATAAAGGGGGTGAAACGTGTGTAGTATTCTAACATCATATGTGTCATATGATATGATATCATAAGTCACATGTGATGTACATGTGACACACCGCAATACACATCACATGTGTCATATGATGCTATATCATATGACACATATAGCACTAGAAGATTTTTTGTGAAACGTTGCCTTACCCGACCAGAACCTCCCACTTTTTTGGTGGATCATGGGTGAGTCGGGACAAGAAAAAAAAGCTTCACAGGTAGGGCGTCCCTGATCTCCGTGATCAATCAATTGACCATCTTTAAAGCAAATTCTTGACATGTAAGACGATTCTTCTTCGTCAAATTTGGCCGTCATCCATCAGATAACTATGCAGGTAGCAACGATCGAATTGCAAAAGAAACATATTTTTTTTATAGTGATTCAAAACCAAGAAATATTTTACTTATGTTACCACTGTTGTATAACATGACTTGTCATTTGTCTAAACTGGAGCAGGAGCACCCCCTAGCTACATTTTAAGTCACATCTGACATTTCCATAAAATGGTGACTCAATCCATCACATATGTGACCTTGACAAGTCGTTGTTCACCATATAGAACCCCGACAACGTCCACTAACTAGATTTTAATTGCTGAAAACTTTGAAATATTTTTCATAGATGAGAATGATGAGACAGTGACCTCCATTCTTTGAGCTCCCACCCACTTGTTACCTTGTCTAAGTTTATTAATGCAGTCCATGAACTCAAACCAACACAAGAATCCTCCAGTTGTACGTTTTATGTACTTGCTGATTATTATTATAATACATGTTAAAGTCGCTAGATCTTTATATTTTAAATTTGAGAATCCTAAACAGTAAGACAATGCAAATAATGAAGAGACCGAGGCAAAGAATGCGAATCCTCCAGGTGTTCCCTTGCTTATTTGTGGAAAATGCTACCAAAGTTGCAATAAGAAAAACTAGTATTTCCTTTATTCTCGTTTTACTTGTAAATAGTGCAGGCCTATTTCTTCCTAGGTTGCATTTATCACGGGAAGACCAGATAGATTAATGGAAATTTCAGGCACTTTGAAAGTGGACTTACAACTCACAAGTGGGTTCTCACTGAAATGAGCCTCCACCTTACAGCTCCATACATCCCCGCAAAATCAGCCTCTCAGATTTGCCATTCAATGTGCCAAAAAAGTGTTATCCTTTGTCATTCTCACCACCGCTTTCCCCAGCATGAATACTTATTTCAAATAATCGATATCAGGAAGTACCTGAAATAAATTTTGAGAACACGTTGTTTTATCACAATGGGCACTAAGTCTTCAAAATCTACACATGCTATTAATGTGTCACACGAATAGTAACAAAATCGTTCCAATATACTCATAATTCTAAGAGAACAAGCACGTAGAGTATCCATCTAACTTGCCTAACCAACACTCGACATTATGTTTGGTTCTGATTTCGTTAAAGCACTAAAATGAGGTGGACGGGACAATACTTTTGTGATTACAACCCACAATTCTGTCGTATGTTACAAATTTTATTCCAATTCTTCTTTCTTCATTTCTTTTTCTATTTTTTTTTGGCCTTTATATCTTCCCTCTCTTTGCCGCCTAATCAAAACCGCAAGCCTTAGACATTGGACATGTTTAGCGTCATTCCGATCTTTATATTTTAACAACACGATCAACTTTAAAAAAAATTAAATTATTTTTACAGTTTATAATGCTACAATCAAATTTGTTTCCACAATGATAAATAGTACTCATCATTAGGAATTAACCTCATAATGGTATATGCGAATAAAGAGCTTCTAATTGTTTATAATTATCAATGTGGCCACATTAGTGCTAAGGATAACCCAATATTTAATATTGGATGAGCCTTGGAAAAAGTTAGTGTAGCATTTTGTCTTTAAATGTTTCAGGGGATAGTGTGAGATCCCAAGTAACAGTAAAGTTGATCGGAAGGTGAGGCCTTTTTGGGATTGAGTCCTTGAATGGTGCAGAATGGAGATCACTTCCTTATCCATAAATAGTGCTTCTTCCTTTTTTTTTTTTTTTTAATTATCCTTCTTCTTTTCGGTTTTGGTTTGTCTTGACAACAACAGAAACAATTGATCTACCTGCAGTTTGGACAACGACGTTAGTAGTGGTTCTCCATTATTTCTCAGCTTCTTTGGGTCATAGATGGCTGCACTATTGCATATTGTTGATTGTGTACGGACTAGTTTTACTGTGTGCACGTACTGATTTTACTGTACATGTTTAAAACATAATACTACTTTTAGATCAGTTGAGATTATTGTATTAAATCATAAATTATATATTTTTAGCATTCAAATCAAATCACAGCGTGCTTTTGTATTCACTTAACTAAGTTGTTCATCATGTGTAGCAATGTGGTGTACAAAGATCACACGGCAATTATTACACGGGTGGGGGGTGTAACCAAGGGGCCTCATTGGGCATAGGCCCACCCCTTAGACCAATATATATATATATATATATATATATATTTTGGGGTTGGGGGGGGGTTAATTAGCACACCGATTGACTCTTGTAATTAGAAAAATATTTTTTTAATTTTTAATTGACAAATTACAAATAATGAGTCATCTTATTTAGAAGAATATGGTCAGTGTAATAAATTACAATTAAGAGTGTAATAATTATTTTTACAATTTATTTTCAATAACTATTCTCAAGACCAAAATAGTTACAGTTGATAGTATTTTTCTAATTTATTATAAATGTAACAACTTACATATAAAAATTCCTCTTTTTTTAACATGTAAATTTAACCCCCAAAAAAAAATGTAAACTTATACAAATGATTTGTCTTCGGGGTGTGGTCCTACAATGTCATCTAGCTACTTCACTGGTTAATTATATACAAATGTTATATTCTTTTGTTCTCTTATTACTAGTATCATTTTGCGAAGAAGAAAGTTATGGTCACATTTTGCACAATTATGGCTAAATACGTTAGGCAATTGTCCAAAGTAAAGCTAAATTAATTTCACCTGCTTTTCCAAGGCGAATTTTTGACGCCGTAAAAAAAAAAAAGCGGATTTTTGACACTTTAGGATGTGATAGACCTAAATTATGAATATATAATTGCATTACGTATATGACGCATCTTGTTATGAGTTTTTCTAGGAAAACATATCTGGTTCTTAAGTTAGAACCAAATCCGCTTAGGTGTCACTGGCTTACAGCAGTGAGTTCACAATTTTGTGCACTACAAGTCTTCTCTCTATAAAAATGACTCCATGGAATCATCATCATCTTTTTCTTTTTGTCTTATCTTACTAGGCCGCAGCCCTAGTGGGGACTTGGGAGCTTCTTGTTCTAGATGTTGGAATCGCTTCCATGCACACGGCGATGACCCATTTCAACACCGTTGTCCTCCTTGACCGGACCACATTGGCCCATCAACAGAAACTCCTACCAGAACCCTATCGCCACCCCAGTCTCAGCGATTCCCTGTTGAAGACTGGAAGAGATTGTACTACTTACTATGTTCTACTCGATTTACAAACCAATACTCTTCGTCCCCTGACTGTTCTCACCAACACTTGTGCTCCTCAGGACAGTTCCTCCCCGACGGCACCCTCCTCTACTCCGGCAATGGCCCAACGGATGGAAGAAGCTCTGGAAATTCACCCCTTGTGATGCTAATTCACTCTGTGACTAGGAAGAACTCCAAGATGTTCAACTTTCAGAGGACAGATGGTATGCTAAATGAAATATTACCAGATGGATCAATTATTATAATCGACGAAAAAGATTCAAACAGTGTAGAATTTTCCTATAGGAAAAAGGTGGGGCCATAATGTTCCCTTTTCCAAGTGAAGCCTCCTCCGGTTACTGCTTTGGCCACTGGTTGCTACTCTGACCGTGTGCTCTTCCGATCTTAGCTGAGGTTCACTGTACAATTCACTGGTGTGGGGTGTTGGGGAAAGCCAAACGCGACGTGTTTTGAAACAAGGATTTGGGGATTTTGATTAATTTGGGATGGCAGGCCCGGCTAATTGTCCATAGTGGTGCTGATTGCATGCTACCTAAGCAGATCTGGTTGCATAGTTGGAACTAGATCTATTTCCTAGAAAAACTCATCTTATTACGAATCATTAGTGTTTTATAAATAAAATTTAGAATTACAATTTACAATTTTTTTTTGCTTTGAGAGAGAATACATAGCGTCGTACCTTCCACCCCCTTTTTCTTGTTCCATTATTTAATTTCTCTCTCTCTCTCTCTCCCCCCCCACATTGGTCGTTCTTATTATCATATTCACCACGAAAGCTGTTGACAACAATTTAAGCTGGAATTAACTTGACATCAACAATTGATTAACCTCTGATTAGATTATTTACTTTCACAAGAATACATATTCAAGAGAAGAAATAATAAGCTTTTTTCTCCTTCCCTCTTTAGAAGTGACTCGATATTTGGGGTATTGACCAAACAGCTCCAAAAAGTCTATCCTCACTCTACTAACATGGTGGGGGGTATTTATAAGGAGAAATGGCTAAGTGGAACACTTCGGGGCATGTCCTCCACGTGTCTGGTCCGAATGATAGGTGGTGTCCACGTATGCCTAGTCACCACTCACGTGTATGATTAGCATCGCTCGTCTCCACTAACTGGCTCAGCTCGGTTCTGATAGGTTCGGTGTAAACATCTGACCGACCTGTTAGGTCGGTTCCCTCATTAACAATTGCCCCTCGGGTTCGCTCTCTCTTGCAAGTGATGCGGTGAACTCGGTTTTACGGAAAGAAAAATGGGACCTTCTCAACAATATTATACTGATGAAGCGTGTCCAATACGTCAGTTCAGGGTCGTGGGACACGCGTCGACTCGTGGGTGGTGGATCTGTATGGTCACGCTCGGGAATCGTAAAGGGTGGTAGCAATTAATGATGACCCTTGTACTTCTTAGGGTTTTAGGGGTTTTAGCATGATAAAAGAACACTCTTTCATTTAGCCTCTCCCCTTTGCTTCTTTTGTTCCTCCCGGCGAAAATATTCATCCGGTTACTTTTACTTCTCTCTTCCAGAATCTTCGTGAGTGATTCCCAGGTAAAGACTGGCTTTAGTTCTTTGTATTTCAGTAATTTTAATCTTTCCCATCTGTTTCCTTAATCATGAGCCAAGTGGGTGAGGAGCGTTCACCAAGGGACTCTGGCGACTCTGACGTCGTTCCAGTGGTACCGGCGGCTGACAGGGGAAAAAGAACAATGGAGGAGGTTGTCTTGTGCGAATCGTCCGGGGAGGAAGTCGACTTGGTCGACTGATGAATCTCTCAAGGGGGTTTGGAGAGAGATGGAAGGTGCAATGTTGGCCAAGGAGGGGGAAAGCTCTGAGGCACTTCCCCTGGCGATTAGGGTTCTCAGTGGAGGAGTAGAAGGGGGACATGAATGGCAACGCCCACCTCCTAGCGCGGGGCCATATGCATCACCCTTTTCTTGCAAGGACCTTCCGTCTGTCGCTACAGTGCAGGAGCTGCATTATTGGAAAAGGAAGTATAGGATTCCCGACTCGGTGCACTTCTTTCTACCCTATTTTTCAGAAAGGGCGGATTGGCCTCCGGAAGGTTGTGTGGCAACGAACATGCAGATGTTGGAAGCTGGAGTCCGGTTTCCTCTTACTCCCCTGGTAGCCGACCTCCTAAGGGAGTGGGGGCTTGCGCCCAGTCAGATTGCTCCGAACGGGTGGAGGGCAATCACGACTTTCTTCATATTGTTTGCACTGTCTGATTACCCCAAATCGACCTTTGATGAGCTGAACTGCCATTATGAGTTCAGGGCGTGCGACGGGATGGGGTCAGGGTGGTTCTACTTCATGAAGCGCAAAGGTCGGGAGACGTTAATTACTGACCGACCTAAGTCAGTGAAAGATTGGAAAGATAGGTGGTTTTACGTCGGTGGGGATTGGGCACCACCGGGCCATCCCAATGATAGGCCTATCCCTATTTTATACCGACCTAGGAGCAGTAAGTATTAGCCTTTTTTTGGGGTTTGTACCCAGAGGTTTTCTAATACTTATCGTTTTTCTTCGTTTTCAGGGATTCCCGTGCCAGAGGTCAGTGCTGAGCATTTGAAGCGCGTGGCTGTCATCGCTGCACAAGGCAGTCTACACAGCTCATCAAAATTCCTGCTGACCGAGGAAAATCTATTCCGAGCAGGCCTGACATCGGTTTCTCCGTTCGAAGGTTTAGCTTCAGTCCCAAAAGGTATGACATTTGTTAACTTTAGTTCAGGTCATTTAGCAATTCGAACTTTGTCTGACTCTAAACTTGGTTTATCCAGTCCCTTGTATCCCCCGAAAAATTCCAGTTGTAGAGAATAGGATGCCGCCCAAGGAAATGACGATGGCCCAAAAGGTCGCGGCCAGCAGGAAGGCCAGCTCCAGGAAGGATCAAGCGGCCCCCTCTGGACCCTCAGGAAAGAGAAGAGGTGAGGAGCGCCGGTCCGGAGAAGACGCGCAACGCCGACGGACATCTCCAGCCCGTCGTACAGAGGTCGGTGCCAGACTCGAGGATGCCGAGCTGCCAAGGTCTAGCCAAGAACTCCCCCCTACTCATCCGGGGAACCAGTCGGACACCCTGCCTCCGCCCTCCGAGCCAAACTGGTTGGGGATCCACCCTACGAGGTCACAGTTAGTAGAGAAACTTAAGGGGCAGTTCCCAGAATACTACCTGGATTACTACAGGACTTCGTCTCCTACGCCCTCAACTACAAAGAACCTTCCTCGTTCCGTTCAGTGGGCTATAGAGGCGCCAGCTCGGGCTTGAAACGTATGGGAGGAGTCCATGTCCAATAAGATGACCACGGAGGACACTGTGGCTTCCTCGATAGCGTACATGGCCCGAGCGTTGAATTATCAACAGAACGCCCTTGTAATTACCAGAGACAAGGAAGAGGAAGTGGATAGGTTGACCGAGAAGTTAGCTCGTTCTGATGCCAACTTGAGGGCGGAGGTCAGCAGGGGGCAAAGGGCAGAAACGGAGCTGAAGAGACTAATGGCTAAGTCTCTCGAGATGGAAAAGCTGGCGATGGCTAAGAAGTCAGCTCGGGAAGGCTTGGAGAAATGCCATGAGGTCGAGCTCGAGAAGAAAGTTGAAGAGGTCAGGCGCACAACCAAGGCCTCGGCTGTTGAGGAGTACAAGGCCTCTGACGATTATAATACCGACCTCAATCTGACTTACGTGGTCGCGTACAGTGGAGTTCCTGCGCAAGGAGCTCGAGTCCTATAAAGAGGCGCAGGGGCTGTCTGATGCTCCGGCAGAGGAAGGAGATCGCGTAGCTGGGAAGAGCGGAGCCCCTCCAGCAGAGAATCTAGAGCCTTGACTCCGACCTTGGCTTTGCATAGAAATCTTTCTTTTTTTTATGCTGACTTAACAGTTGTACGCATCGGATATCGATGTCTTTTGTTTAATGGAATGATTTAAGCATCGTTCTGCTTTACTTGCATTTTTCTTTGCATTTGCATTTTAATTGCATTTTATTTTGCGCGCGTGTATGGGTACATTCATTGTAGTTAGCCTTGCGTTCGGCTTGGTGTTTGTGAATTTTAGAGTTCGGTTGGCTATGCAATCTAGACAGCGTAATGAACGAATTTTCCTTGAACGAATTTTCTTTGAACGAATTTTTTTCCCATTACAGAAGTATGAGAGTTCGGCCTGCATGCATATTACATAGGACCGATCTCGTAGGGGTATTTACAAATGACAAAATGACCTTGTGAGGTCTCCATAAAAAAAGAAAGGTCCTTCACCCCGGTTACTGAAATTATTTCTTGATATGCTCGGCGTTCAACGGGTGTGGTAGATGGTTGCCATCTAAGTCTTCGAGCTTGTAAGCTGCATTCGGCAGTATACCCACAATCACATAGAGTCCTTCCCAAGTTGGGGCTAATGATCCTGCGGTCGCGTCCTTGGTGTTTTGGAATACCCTCCTAAGGACTAAGTCCCTTATATCAAACGCTCGAATTTTCACCTCGTGATTGTAATATCAGGCACTTCTTTGTTTATAAGCGGCGTTTCTCATGGCAGCTAGCTCCCTTTTTTCCTCCAAGAGATCGAGGTCGGCTTGAATAAGTGTGGGATTGATCCCTTCGTCAAAGTGTTTGACTCTAAAGGTGGGGAGTTCCATCTCAACTGGGATCACAGCTACCGTTCCATAGGTGAGGCTAAATGGGTTTCTTCTGTAGAGGACCTGGCTGTGGTGTGGTAAGACCACAGTACGGCAGGTCACTCTTCTACCCACCGACCTCTTAGTCTTTCCAACCTTGTCTTGAGGGTGTGCTTGATAACCTTGTTCACCGATTCTACCTGTCCGTTTGATTGGGGGTGGTTAGGTGTGGAGAAGTGTTTCCAGATTCTGTGCCCCTCGCAGAAGTTTCGGAAGTGTTCGTTATCGAACTGCCTCCCATTATCAGTGACTATGGAATGCGGTACTCTAAAGCGGCATATGAGGGGCTTCCACACGAAATCCGTTGTCTTTTGTTCCGTGACCTTGGCCAGGGGTTCTGCTTCGGCCCATTTCGTAAAATAGTCGACGGCAACAATGGCAAAATGAACTCCGACCTTCGCCCTCGGTAGTGGGCCGATCAGATCAATTCCCTATCTGGCGAAAGGCCACGGGCCCATGAGCAGCATAAGGTCGGCAAGTGGGTTTCTCAAGAGCGGTGCACATCTTTGACACCTGTCACAATTTTGAGAAAATCTGATCGCGTCCTTTTTCAAAGTTGGCCAATAATATCCCTGTCTGATCAGTTTGAAAGCGAGAGCTTGCCCCCCCAGTGTGGTTTTCACATGCCCCATGGTGCACTTCTTCCAACGCAATATGTGCTTATTCTGGAGTCAAGCACTTCAGTAGTGGCGTCGAAAAGCCTCGCTTGTACATATGTCCTTGTACTATTGTGAACCGAGCCGACCTGATTCTGGTCCTACAAGCCTCGATTTGATCTGGCGGTAGGGTGCCCCCTTCGAGGTACTGGATTATGGGGGTCATCCAGTTTCTTAAGGACGGTTCTATAGGACTGATCAATTTGTTATGTGAGGATGATGAGCTTAGCCGGGCTATAGGTACACAATTTTTTTTACTTTGAGAGAGAATACATAGCGTCGTACCTTCCACCCCCTTTTTCTTCTTCCATTATTTAATTTCTCTCTCCCCCACATTGGTCATTCTTATTATCATATTCACCACGAAAGCTATTGACAACAATTTAAGCTGGAATTAACTTGACATCAACAATTGATTAACTTCTGATTAGATTATTTACTTTCACAAGAATACATATTCAAGAGAAGAAATAATAAGCTTTTTTCTCCTTCCCTCTTTACAAGTGACTCGATATTTGGAGTATTGACCAAACAGCTCCAAAAAGTCTATCCCCACTCTACTAACATGGTGGGGGGTATTTATAGGGAGAAACGGCTAAGTGGAACACTTCGGGGCATGTCCTCCAAGTGTCTGGTCCGAATGATAGGTGGCGTCCACGTATGCTTATTCACTACCCACGTGTATAATTAGCATCGCTCGTCTCCACTAACTGGCTCAATTCAGTTCTAATGGGTTCGGTGTAAACATCTGACCGACCTGTTAGGTCGGTTCCCTCATTAATAAAAGCAACATGCTATTTTAAAGTAAACACGATTCATTTTGATTACTTGCAATTAAATTTGAAAAAGAACCCTCTAGTCTCTAGTTGAATTTTCTATTGGAAAACTTTAGTACTCCACTTAATACTTCTGACCAAATAAAAATAACATGTGAATTTTGAGGTTCAAATTAAATAATAAATCAAAATCTTGAAATAATTCTTGATTGTTCTGAGTGCACCTCTACTCTTACTCGAATTTCTTTGCTCTGTCGCTTGATAGAACCTCAATGCAAAATGAGTAATACATGTGTCGCTCACTAATATTATAAAAATTATTAAATCGGAAGGTGCACTTACTGGCACGTTTGTAATTTGTGCGCGCTGGGTGTCCATCTTTGCCTATATATACCGTCGGAGTGAGCCAATGAACCCCATACAGGTCTGTAACAATCTCTCCAAAGCTGTTAAATGACAGATCAGTTAATCAAAATACGAAAAAGCAACGATAGAGAGACTGGAAAAGTTGATCCTTCGTTTTTCGTTCCAGAAATCGTCAATGAAGAACTTGCATAAGTCACTGCAAAGCAGCAAAATATATATAAGAAAATAACAAACTGAAAATTTTTTAATGCTTCATATTTTTCTTGTTATGAAGTCAAAAGATTGACGGGTTTGAGTACTAGAAACTGACTATGAAGAAGAATGGTTCTATCTGGACACTTTTCGTTCATGCCGATTGTTTTGATATTTTTTTGATGATTATGGGATTTCTGGGAGCCGCCGGTGATGGGATTTCGTTGCCATTAATGGTATTGATCACCGCAAAGCTGATGAACAATTTTGGTAGAGAGAACTCCTCAACTGCCGATAACTTCACGGACACCGTCAACCAGGTATTCTCATGTACTTCATTTGTGAAATATTTACTATTATCTTCTGCAAGTGTAAGGGTATTAATTAATTTATAGCACTCCTTTTTCAGACAAAAAACTTAAATATTTAGGAGATATGCTTACTCTGATATGATCTTTGTAGTTTATACTCTTCAATTTTTAAGTTTTCGTCGCTCAAGGAATCAATAATTTGCTTATTGGTGTAGTGATACTAGTGCCTATGTAGCTACCTGAAAGTGGATTTTGTTTTGGTGGCAGAATGCATTGGCTTTGTGTTATCTGGCTTGTGGGCAATGGATTGCTTGTTTCCTTGGTAGGTGTCCTTTTGCCCTTGGAAGGTACTCTAGCCAATCAGCTTATAATATGTTCGTTCTTGGTTTTGGACAGAGGGTTATTGTTGGACAAGAACAGCTGAGAGACAGGCTTCACGGTTAAGGACAAGATATTTGAAAGCAGTGCTTAGGCAAGATATAGGCTACTTTGATTTGCATGTGACCACTACAGCAGAGGTCATAGCAAGTGTCTCCAGCGATAGTCTTCTAATTCAAGACGCTATTAGTGAAAAGGTTGGTCAAATTCCTACCTATCTCTAGACAATTTAATTTTACAGTCAAAGCTTATTTCAATTGGCACTAAAATTTCTGATTTGATGGTCAATTATATCTGATGACTAACTAGCTTCCTGACCATGTTGAATTTGCAACAGCTTCCAGTTTTTCTGATGAACGTGTGGACTTTTGTGGGGGCCTACATTATGGCCTTCTTTATGCTCTGGAGGCTAGCCATCGTGGGCGCTGCATTTGCAGTATTACTTGTGATACCAGGTTTGATATATGGAAGAGCTCTAGGGGGAATTGCACAAATGATAAAGGATGAATACACTAAGACGGGTACAATTGTGGAGCAGGCTATTTCTTCCATTCGAACAGTTTACTCATTTGTAGGGGAGAGCAGAACTAATGCTGAGTACTCTGCTGCTCTTGAAGGCACAGTAAAGTTGGGATTAAGGCAAGGTTTAGCAAAAGGTTTGGCAATTGGCAGTAACAGTGTGGTCTTTGCAATTTGGTCTTTCATTTCTTATTATGGTAGTAGATTGGTTATGTATCATGGTGCTGAAGGAGGCACTGTCTTCGCAGTTGGCGCCGCCATTGCTGTTGGTGGACTGTAAGAATTTTCTGCCTTCTGTTTATATCAAAATTCCTGTTGCTTGATATTAGTGGTCTTCCCTATATATCTATCATCCAATTACAATAATAAATGTATACTTAAGCATATCGACTCAGCTATTGTTTCCGTATTTTATAGGTGAAGTAATGAAAAACATTTTTGCTTCTTTGTCGAACAGATCATTGGGTTCTGGTTTGTCTAACCTGAAGCACCTATCTGAAGCAATTGCAGCTGGAGAACGCATAATGGAAATCATAAAAAGAGTGCCAAAAATCGATTCAGACAACAAGGAAGGTCAAATGCCGAAAAATGTGTTGGGAGAAGTTGAATTTAAACACATCAAATTCACATACCCATCAAGGCCTGAAAACATAATTTTTAAAGATTTCAATTTGAGAATCCCAGCAGGAAAGACAGTGGCATTGGTTGGAGGAAGTGGGTCAGGTAAGTCAACAGTGATAGCTCTACTGCAGAGATTCTATGATCCGCTGAGTGGTGAAATACTTCTTGATGGGATCCCCATTGATAAGTTACAACTGAAATGGCTAAGGTCACAAATGGGACTGGTAAGTCAGGAGCCAGCTCTATTCGCTACCACAGTTAAAGAGAATGTACTTTTTGGCAAAGAGGATGCCTCTGTTGAAGAGGTTATCGATGCTGCCAAAGCTTCAAATGCTCACAACTTCATTTGTAAGTTGCCTCAAGGTTATGATACTCAGGTGTGTCCACTCGTGAATGGAAAAGAATTATAACCTTAGAACTGCCTATTTCCTAGATTATGGTGACATTAATTTCTGATTGCTACACAATTCATCTTAAACTGCTCAATGTGGGGAGGTGGGGGGGGGGGGGGGGGGGGGGGGGGGGGGGGGGGG
>CAVNYN010213148.1:33545-46757 GCA_963692815.1 Nyctanthes arbor-tristis
CCCCCCCCCCCCAAAAAAAAAAAAAAAAAAAGATTATTTGCACTTTGTTGTCCTTCCATCTGCCTATAGCCAAGATGTAGCCATATTTTTTGCATAATAGGTAAAACTTCTTGTAAAATATATATTTATTTAATAGTTCAGTGGACACATTGTTATGTCATGTGCACCGCCTGTCTAGTTGTGTAGCAGAGTTGACTACTTCTAGTAGTAATACTAACACTTAAATCCATATCCTGATATCCATGCAGGTTGGTGAGAGAGGGGTACAGTTGTCTGGCGGACAGAAGCAGAGAATTGCAATAGCAAGAGCCATAATCAAGACACCAAGAATTCTCCTACTTGATGAGGCAACAAGTGCTCTAGACTCTGAATCAGAAAGAGATCGGAAGCACTTGACAATGCAGTGGCCGGACGGACCACCATCATCATAGCACACCGTCTTTCCACCATCCAAAATGCTGACCTCATTTCCTTCATCCAAAATGGTCAGGTCATGGAAATTGGCTCGCATAACGAGCTTACCAAGGATGAAAATGGCCTATATAATTCACTAGTCCGTCTACAGAAAACCAGAGAATTTTCATGTGCTAACAATGAAGCTACATTGGCAGCTACTGCAAACGTTGATATGGAAAATACAGGTAGTCAAAAACTAACAATTGTTTGTCAGTCCAGTTCAACGAACACAGGTTTGCCAGGCCAAGGAGAAAAGATTGCAAGAACAGCCGGCGATCAAGTTTTTCCTGTGCCTTCATTTAGAAGACTACTGGCTATGAATCTGCCTGAATGGAGGCAAGCGACATTAGGATGTACTGGCGCAATACTATTTGGGGCGGTTCAGCCAGTGTATGCATTTGCCTTAGGATCACTGATATCCGTGTATTTTCAGCCCGACCACCGTGTAATTAAGGAAAAGACAAAAGTATATGCTTATACTTTTCTTGCATTGGCAATTTTCTCTCTGTTAATCAATATTTGCCAGCATTATAATTTTGCAGCAATGGGGGAGTTCTTGACAAAAAGAATCAGAGAGAGAATGTTGTCAAAGATACTCAATTTCGAAATTGGGTGGTTTGATCAGGACGAGAATGCCACTGGTGCTATTTGCTCTACACTAGCCAAAGATGCCAATGTGGTAAGTTCACCAAATACCCTTCTACAACGAATCAACAAAAGGTTATCTGTTAAGAGAACTGATACATATTCAGTATCGTCTTCTTTAAGTGATTTTCCACAAAATCCATATTAATTATTGCACGTGTAATGTTTATGAGATTGTTTATTTATTTATTTTTATTTTTTTTGAAAGATATATGAAGTAAGCGCGTGTCCAGATCTTTCAATTTGTCAATCTTTGGGAGGGAGAATTTTTAGAAAATTGCTCGTTCATAAATAGAACACTTATCTGTCTTAATTTTGAAGGTAAATGTGTACTATATATTTTATCTACTAAACTGTTCTGTATGATGAAATATTGAATCCAATTTTACTTGGTAATTTCTTTGGTCATCTGATCGTTATCGAAGTTACAGTCTGAAATAAAATACAGGAATGTTAGATACAAATTTTTTAATAGCTGATTTTTGTTCTTTCGCTGCCACAGTTGCTCATAAATCTTGCCACTTTTGAGTTCCAGAATTATGTGTCCTCTGAAAGCAAGAATTGACAAATTGGTATTCTGATGGCTAAGCTGTGTTTTACCAGTTTTCCATCAGGTTAAGTGACCCTCAGCTTTGCCCAGTTATGCCGAGATTGTCACTAAAAGAATACTAGATTAATTTATTTGAGATCCTATTGAAAAGCATCTGTTATTCTGTGAGCAACTTTTGACATACTGAAACAAGAACTAACTGCCAGTTTCAAGTACCAGTTTTATCATCTTTTTTGCAAAAGTACTAACCTTATCTCAAATCTGACTCAAGGCATCTTAACATTTCTACAGGTCCGGTCATTGGTGGGTGATAGGATGGCACTTCTAGTCCAAACCTTCTCAGCAGTGACCATTGCTTGCACCATGGGGTTGGTTGTAGCTTGGAAGCTTGCATTGGTAATGATAGCAGTACAACCGCTTATCATAAGTTGCTACTACTGCAAACGTATCCTACTCAGAAGCATGTCCAAGAAGGCCATCAAAGCCCAAGAAGAAAGTAGCAAGCTTGCAGCAGAAGCCGTTTCGAATCTTCGTACTGTCACAGTTTTCTCCTCACAAGCGAGAATTCTTCATATGCTCAAGAAAGCCCAAGAAGGCCCCCGAAAAGAAAGTATCCGCCAATCATGGTTTGCAGGTATTGGGCTCGGGATCTCCCAAAGCCTTATGACATGCACTTGGGCCTTAGATTTCTGGTATGGTGGTAAACTCATTTCAGAAGGCTCCATAGGAGCAAAAGCACTATTCCAAACGTTCATGATCTTGGTGAGCACTGGCCGTGTTATAGCCGATGCTGGGACTATGACAAACGATCTAGCGAAAGGTGCTGAAGCAGTTGGATCAGTTTTCGAAGTGTTGGATCGGTATTCGTTAATTGAGCCAGAGGATCCAGATGGCTACAAGCCTGACAAGTTAACAGGCCGTGTGGAGTTTCAAGATGTTGATTTTGCGTACCCTGCAAGGCCCAAAGTGGTGATCTTCAAAGGCTTCTCAATGATAATTGAAGCCGGGAAATCAACAGCACTTGTAGGAGAAAGTGGCTCTGGAAAATCAACCATAATAAGTTTGATCGAAAGATTTTATGATCCACTTAAAGGTGTAGTGAAAATCGACGGACTAGATATAAGGTCATATCATCTAAGGTCTCTAAGGAAGCATATTGCACTTGTAAGCCAAGAACCCACATTATTTGCTGGTACCATACATCAAAATATCACATATGGAGCGTCAGATTCAGTGGATGAAGCTGAGATCATAGCAGCTGCTAAGGCTGGAAATGCCCATGAATTTATTGCAGGGTTGAAGGATGGATATAATACGCGGTGTGGGGAAAGAGGGCTACAGCTATCGGGCGGGCAGAAGCAGCGAATAGCAATAGCGCGTGCAATTTTGAAAAATCCGGCTATCTTGTTATTAGACGAGGCAACAAGTGCCCTTGACGGGCAGTCGGAGAAGGTGGTGCAAGATGCACTAGAGCGTGTAATGGTTGGCCGGACTAGCGTAGTAGTGGCACACAGGCTAACTACTATACAGAATTGTGAGGTGATTGCTGTTTTGAGCAAAGGGAGAGTTGTTGAAAAAGGTAGTCACTCTTCCTTGTTAGCTAAAGGGTCAAATGGAGCATACTACTCATTAGTTAGTCTTCAAAGAACTCCATGCACTCAATCAACTAATTGAGTTCATCTTAATTTTGTTAAGCACTTTGGTATTCCACTAAAATCTAGATGAAGTGATATTCTAATGACGCTACTTTTCCATTAGGGGATAGTTGAATTTAAATCCATCAAGAATAATGATTAATTTGTTGAATTATCTATGTTCTATGGCGAGCTGTGATGTTCAAAGACAGACTTATACAATTAAAACCTAGCATTCATTAGCAAGGCAATGAGAACGAGTATTGTATTGAAAATGATAAGCGAAAATAAGGCCTTTTATTAATATACATCCTATGATAATATATATTTATAAAACCATTTAGATTAGACATTTTATAACATCCGTACATTAAGAAGTAACTCTATATTGAGCAATTTTAGAGAGACGTGAAAATGCGATATTAATGAGTGATATGCTTATGTGGTACAGTTTCACTGAGTATTGTTTTCATAGTTAATTTTTCATCATCTAATAAAATTGTACCACATTTACAATATCACTAATACATGTCGCAATTTCACGTCTTCTTGGAATTTTTGAATTTTCTGTGATTATTTAGAGATAATCTAGAATTTTCTAGGAATTTATTTTTTTATTATTATTTTTTGTGGGTAAGAAAGGGGCTACAGGGAGGGAAATAAACTATATTTTTATTGGTGTTAATTAATTAAAATGATACTTCTATAACAATTATTAAATGACTGTTTGAATATCTTTATTCACAGTAAATTATAATGATGTGAAATGACTAGTGTATATTTAATAAAATTTTAAAATTTATGATTATAAATGAGCAGTTGTCAAATCAGTGGTAGATGAGATTATAATTTGTTTTTAAAAAGAGAATCAAACACCAATATAATGCCATTGTAATATGTTAGGAATAAGATATAATATTTTGAAAATGATGATGATTATTGTTTAAGATAATTGCAAAATTTACCGTCGAGGTAAATGTGAAATTAAGTAAAAATTTAATTACATCTCAACTCTTAAAAAACTATCGCAGGGGCAAAAAATTAAAAAGAATATACATGAGAAATTTTGAAAGCTTCTTTACTCTTTCGATTCTTTGAGATTGAAATACACAGAGTTATGCGGATTTTACCGAGGTCCGAGGGTAAACATATTTCTACTATACATCCATCTTCAATGACAGAATTACTCTAATTGTTATTTATTTTCCTTTATTCATTTTTTTTTCAAATACAGGGGGATATAGGGAAGGGGTAAAATAAATGGTATATTAGGAATGAAAGAAAATAAAGAATAATCGAAGTGAAAATAAAGAAACAAAGAAAACAAATAAAGAATTGCAAATAAAGATTTAATGAAGAGAGATAATTTTTTTTTTTGAAATGAGAAATTCTATTCATTAATGGAATCAGAATTAGGTACATCAGCAATAATACTAGGGGGCGAATGAAATAACAAGGTAGGATCTGACATGGAACCAGCTGCTCTAGCAAGCGTATGAACAACATGGCTCGCAGATCGTCTAACACAACTGAACTCTAAGCCATCGAGTTCTAAAATCAAAAGTTTACAATCATCAAGAACTAAGCCAAAAGAGGATAAATCAACATAAGTGGAACGAATGACTTCATACACAACTAGTGCATCTATCTCAATAGTAACACGCTCTAACTGTATCTCTTTAATCTAAGATATGGCCTCGCGAATTCCCATCAATTCAGCCACCTTCGCCTTATATAAGCCGTCCAACCGAATAGTCTTGGCCCCCAAAAAGGAACCTGCCTCGTCTCGCAGTATCAACCCAACCCCCACTCTATTCTGGCTAGCAAAAGTAGCAGCATCCACATTAACCTTCAGAGTTCCAGTAGCCGGTCGTTGCTAGCCAAGAGCGGATCAGGGGGGTCTCTGCTAGCTAGGCCCAAAATTTCTTAGACCTCAAAGAATTTTTTTTTTTTTTTTTTAAGTATTTGGGCTGAGGGATATATAGTTGTTGGGCTAGGGGTATGTATTGGGCTAGGGGAAAAAGACTAAAGGCCCTAAGATCAATTTAGGGTTCTTTACGTAAAAATGTCTTTTTTCATGTATCTTGCGAAAATACCTATAAATTGAAAGTAATTTCAAAAATATCATTTTCTATTTCAAAACTACCCTAACTTAATTTTAATTAAAATTCAATTCTTTATTAATTTTAACTTTATTAAGTATTAATTTATTATGAAAAATAATAATTATCATGGATAATAATAATTATTATAATTAGTCATCACTCTTCTCACAGTTGTTGCCACCAACGCTTTCAACAACCACCAACAAACTACAACCACCTGCAAGTCGGCAACCTTTGCAGCAAAAGCCACCACCATGACTCAGTATTAAAAAAAAAAGGAAAAAAGAAAAAATAATATTCAAAAAATAATGTCACAAAAAATCAGGGGAAATTTTAATTTTAACAATACTTTTCTCACGTGAAAATCATGCTAACTATCAGAGTGTAATGTTACCACTGGGAAAACAGAAAATACTACAGTAACAAATTAAAAAGATCACGGTAACAATATTATGTACTTATTACCAATGCAATGTTACTGCAAGAAAAATCCATGGTAACAAAAATAACAAAATGATAATAAAAAAGAGGTGGCAAAAAAAATGAAAAGTCAAATCTACCGAGGAAACCAATTTTCATGGTATCAAATTGAAACCATGGTAACAATCACAAAATTGCATGGTAACAATAAAATTTATAAAATAATGGCAATTTCCTCTTAAAAGTAAACTAGTGGCTTAAAAGATCTAACAATTCACGAAAATTTTCTGAATTGTGTTACCCGATTTGACAGAAGAGTAGACTATAGTTCATCCTACATAGAAGAGAAAAAATAGGTTGCTAAGGAATCTGTGGGCTATCAACGCAAGAAAATGGGGAAAAGTCCAGACTCAAAGACCCCAATTTTCTAGAAAGTTAATGGAAATTTCATTATGCGAAAAGAACATAGATTTCATCAATAAGCAAGAGAAAAATCCCTTGGGGTGGCTAGAGATGAAGTTTTGATGAAGAAACTTTATCTTCTTCACCAATCTTTAGCCACCCACACGAAAAGCAGTGGCGACAAAATGCAGCGACTGCGTGGTAGTTGCGTGGCTGTGGCAGGCGGCGGGTGGTGGAGGCGGAGTCTCATGGTGCTAGGTGGCGGCAGTCGGTTGTGGTGGTGAGAGCGACGGGTGGTAGAGCAATTGATGGTCGTGGAAACAATTGGTGGTAGTGGTGGCGATTTGTGGTAGCGGCAACATATTGTGGCTGTGGATATTTGCAGCAATAGAGGTAGAGAGTGGCAGGTGGTGGAGCAATTGACGGTAATGGAAACAATTGGTGGTGGTGGCGGTGGCGATTCGTGCTGGCGGCAGTGGCGGTGGCGGTGGCAGTGGTGGGTTTGACATACAACTAGGTTTTATATGTGTGAATATATATAGAGATGTAACCTAGGTAATATATAAATATAAAACAATAATCAAATTTAAAGCAATAATATTTTAATTATTATAAAGACTGGAAGGTAGAAGCGATTTAGGCGAAGCAAAAGAACGTGAATTAAAAAAATTCCCAATTTTAAACCCTCAAAATAGCATACCAATACCAAGCCACCGCCAACGATTGCTACAACTCCAAAATTCTGGCGATGGCAAGGGCGGTGTAGCGGCAGGCGCCAGCGGCCTTGGTGGCTTGGCGCACCGCGCATAAGCTCGAGCTCGGCAGCTGCTGAGGAACGGCAGAGAGCGACTATGACGGACAACTTGAAGCTACAGCCAGGAGTTACTTTTGAGGCTCGAACTCTCGAGGCTTGACTCTGGTAATTTTTTATTTCTAGCTGCTAGGTCCAATGTTGTGATTTGGGAACTAATTAACTAAACTAATGATTTATGATTATGAATTATTGAATTAATAATTATGATTCATGAAGTTTGAATAAATTTTTGACTGTTGAATGAAGAATAAGGAGATGAATTAGAAATTTAGAATTGTTAAGTAATTTAGTAACTTGGATTTTTGAACAAAACAATTGGGCTTGACTTGAAGAATAAAGACTGAAGTTTGAACTTGAAGGATTTGTTGGTGAACTGCATACGATCTTGCCTATGCCTGAGTTGAGTAGTTGTCTAGTCGAGTTAGTGAATTGACTGCTTCATTGCTTGTGTTTGATTTTAATTTGGTGAATGTCTGCTTGACTTCAAGGCTTTGTTGGTGAATGAGAATTGAGATGACTTATATTTGAGTTGGTGAATGATCAGTGATTGCTTCACTAGCACTGCTTGTGCTTGACTTTAATTTGAGTTGGTGATTGTTGAATGACTGCTTTTGCTTGATTTTAATTTGGTGAATGACTTATTTTTCAATACTTTTCAATGCTTTCTTTTGAAAAATTAGTATCTATATAAATGGGTTTTTGATCGTTCAGTCCGGCTAGGGGTACTCCGGTTTGCTGGCTCCGCTCCTATTACTAGCATTGAGTGGATGGGGCAGAAACGGTCATGTCCTGAGGATGGGGAATCCGAGCCTCCTTCTATTGGTCATACAAGATGTTAGCTAAGGAAATCACACGAGAAGGCATGAGAGATAGCCTTTGCCACACGACCTCATTTCTATTATGCCAAAGTGCCCAACCAAGCATCGCCATCCTGTCCTTCGCATCTAGATCACAATTACCAAAAGAGATCAACAACCAATCTTTAAAATTCTACACATTATGGCGCTAGAAAATCACTAAGATGCTGCCCATACTCGCCTTGCAAAGGAGCAGTCCACTAAACAACGCAAAGTTGTTTCAGACCCCTCAAGACAAACCGGACACTATCCCTCAATATTGATTCTCCTCTGCCGCAATTGGTCCAGTGTTGGGAGAACTTTAGCAGCCGCTCTCCAAAGAAATTCTTCACCTTCGGAGGCACCTTAAGGTCCCAGATCAAGCTCCAAAGAGGGCTGGCTGGTGGAAAATGATCACCGCCACTCATAGTATGAGCCAACTGATATGCACTTTTGACTGAATACATTCACCTGGCCTCAGGTCTCCAATACAATTTGTCCTGAGCCTCATTCAACCCGAGTGGCACCTGTAAAATACGGCTCCTATCTATATCATGGAATAGATCCTGGATAATCGCCATATCCCATCTACGGATTCCAGGTAACATGAGCTGGTTTACAATAATATTTTCACCATCTGGGATCATATTAGAGAAAACATATCCATCATCCCCAGAATGTAGCCACGGGTCCCTCCAAACCCTTACAGTGGCCCCATTACCAATCCAAAAACGGATATCTTTCCTCAGAATAAATTGGCTAGCCATGATACTGCGCCAAACAAAAGTTGGATTATAGCCAACCTTAGCCTCAAGGAAGCTCGTATGAGGAAAATAGCAAGCCTTAAAGACCTTGGTCACAAGAGATTGAGTATCCACAAGAAACTTCCATCCTTGCTTTCCGAGAAGGGCCAAATTCATCTCATGAAGCTGTTTGAAACCTAACCCGCCAGAGCTCTTCCGATATAACAAAGCCTTTCCCACCGCATCAACGAGACACCTCTTGCTGTCCCTTTGTTGCCTTTCCACCAGAAAGCATTCATGGCTAGTTCAATTTCCCACAGAGGTCAATCCGAAGCAAAAACACACTCATAGCATAGTTGGAGAGAGTCTGAGCCATTGATTTTAACAAGATTTCTTTTCCGGCCCGTGATAAGGATTTCTCTTTCCAACCATTCAATCGTTGCCAAACCTTATCCTTCATGAAAGAGAGAATCTCTTTCTTCTTTCTACCCAACAAGGAAGCAACCCAAGATAGAAGTCATGACCCCCTGCAGCACCCACACCCAAAGAAGTACATATTCCAGTCTAACGATCACTAATAGGAATGGTAATGGGGCGGGTATGCCTTCCCCCATCCCCGCCCTGACCTACCCCGTACCTAATTGAATCTGGATTACATGAAAATAGAACTAAAATTACATGAAAAGTCATCCTAAGTATCATGTCAGTTTCATCTTTGACATCTGGATTCGAAACTTCACAGGGAACAAAATATTTTTTTAAAAAAAGAGAGACCGGGTATCGGGTCGGGTTGGGTCGGGGCGGGGTGGGTCGGGGCGGCCACAACTAGTCCCCCCAATAAGACTTCGGGGTGAAATTTTTCGTCCCGTACCTGCCTTGATACTTAACGGGGCGGGTATAAACGAGACAGATACTCATGGGTATCGGGTAATACCCATCCCATTGTCATTCCTAATCACTAAGGACATTAGAGCTAAACGAGAGCAAAGACTTTTAGAAATTTATCGACTGGCCAGATTCAACCTCGTATGCTTTCAAAACTTCCTTGATAATCCTCACTTCCTGCATATTAGCTCTAAAGAAAAACAGGCTATCATATAATAGAAGCGCATCTCTGGCAACCTTACACCCATGAAGCAACCCAGCTTCCATATTTCACCTTAAGAAATTAGAAAGCCTCTCAGCACAAAGGATAAAGAGATAGGGTGACAGAGGGCAACCCTGCCTCACCCCTTGCTCATGTGCGATGGGCCCTACTTTATAATCATTGTGCAAAACATAATATCTGACAGAGGAAACACATATAAGCATAAGATCAATCCACTGACGTGAGAAACCCATACTGGTTATGGCTTTCTCCAGAAAACCCTAATCCAGCCTATCATAGGCTTTACTAATATCAATCTTTAACGCTGCATACCCCTCTTTACCTTGAGTTTTATGCTTTAAGTAGTGCATAGTCTCAAAAGCAATCAAAATATTGTTAGTAATGAGCCGCTCAGGTACGAAAGCACACTGAGTTTCAGAAACAATCAAAGGTAAAATACTCTTAAGATGATTAGCAAGCACTTTGGTAATAATTTTACACACCACCGTACACAAAGAAATAGGACGGAGATCACTCATAGTTTCCGGATTCTGTTTTTTGGGAACAAGAGCAATAGCCGTGACGTTCAACTTAGCAGGAATATTAAAATTATTCAAAGCATTCAAACATGTAGAAGTAACATCATGACCAACGATACTCTAGAAATGTTGAAAGAATTTAGGATTCATACAATCAAGGCCAGGCGATTTGCCCGGATGCATATGAAAAAGAACAGTTCGCATCTCATCCACTATAAAAGGGGCAAGCAACTGCTCATTCTGCTCCTTTGTAACTCGTCACTCAATGTACTGGTGATGACATTTGGCGTGGACACATTTTGGCTGGTGGAGAAAATGCCTTGAAAATAATTTAGCATATGATCATGAAGCTCAAAATCAGAAGAAAGCCAGTTGCCCTGAGCATCCTTTAATTGATTGAAATTATTAACCTTCCTCCTGGCAAATGCAGCTGCATGAAAAAACCTCGAATTCACATCTCTCCCTCGACGCCAAAACTGTTTAGCCCGTTGTTTCCAAAAGATTTCCTACTTGTGTAATGTCTCATAATACTCCTGACGAGCCCGCTCAAACGTACTCAACGAAGCCACATCTCTTCTGTTTTGAATAGCAGTCATAATATCTTTACATTGCTTAAGCTTCCTACGGAAAGCCATATTCAATTTAGAGCTCCATTATAAAAGATCCGCCCCACAAGCTGTAAGCAGGCTATGCAAGTCAAGGTGCTAATTTCTCTTCCAACTAGTACTGATGATCTCCTTACAGTCATCCTTGCTAACCCAAACATTCTCAAACCAAAATCTTTTCTTTCGGATGCCAAAAGACCGAGGTTGTGGCTGTAGAAAAAATGGAGAATGGTCTGAAGTAAAGATTCCCAAATTACGAACCCGAGCTTCCCAAAACAAAGAAGATCACGAAGGGATTGCAATAGCTCTGTCCAACTGTTGCTCTACCCAATTGTCTATCCCTCTTTCCCTTAACCAAGTAAACCAACTGCCCAGCATACCTAAATCATACAAGTCACTGTCATGCAAAGCTTCCCATAAACCATTAATGAGCTAATTAGGGTGATTAAGCCGCCCATACTTCTCATTATGAGCAAGGATATCGTTAAAATCCCCTATACATACCCAATGAAGATGAGGTGCTACTGATAGAGTTCACAGAAGACTCCAACTTTCATGCCTGCGATTCAGGTCAGGGACACCATAATACCCCAGTAAAACGCCATTTTGGTTGAGAAGTAATATTATCTTCTACATCGATATGATATCTCGAATAACTCAATAATGTTGCCATATGTTTAGATTTCCCCATAAGTGCCAATCCCCCACTATGCCCCATACAATCAACAGTAACAAGACCTTCATAACCCAATAATATTTTTATTTGTTCCAAACGATGATTACAAGCTAAAGTTTCAATCAAAAAAACAAAATCTAGCTTATTATCACGAACTAGGTCGACAAGGACTTGACCTGCCAGTGTGTTGCCAAGGCCATGGCAGTTCCAACTGAACACACTCATGGGTTTCGATGGGCCTGCGTAGTAGGTCCCACCGCTGGTCCATTTTTTGAAACAAAATCATCATTACAAACTGGTTCACAAGGAAGGCCATCAACAGAAGACGTCCCGATCTCACCCTTCAGTCTTCTTCTCTTAGGGTCAACAATGATGACTCCCTCCTTAGAACCTTCCTGGCCTATCACTTCCTTCTCGCTTAAATGATTAACCACAGGTCCCTTAGGCAATCCAGTGTCATACACCGCTCCAACAGCCTTCGTGTCCTTTTTTCCCATATCGGCAGTAGTATCATCAGCCTCCATCATTTCACCATCTTGGTCCCTATAATTTGCAGGGTAATCGAAGCCAGCGCCCTCTCCACGTAGCCATTGCTCCCCCGAATTGAATTGTTGTCTACGGTCTTGAGCACGCAGCCAAGGGCCATATGGCCGAATCATCTCTCCCTCAGGACTCTTAAACAGCGTCTTGCAGAACCTCTCAGAGTGTCCCAGCTTGGTACAGACAAAGCAAAAAGATGGTGGCATCTCACATTTAAAATTCACCCACGTCCACCATCGTCTGCCTGCCTAAGCTTCATTTTTCGTTTGAGTGACTTCCTGACATCCATTGAAACCCGAATGTGAACATAGTTCTTCCATTCTCCAACAAAATTCTTCACGTCAGATTCAATGAACTCTCCCAAGTACTCGTATATACACTTTGCAACATGCTTCGACAAGAAGCCGGTTGGGAGATCGTTTGTATGAACCCAAAACTCAACATGATGAAGTTCAACCTGGGATGGATTCTCATCAGCAGCCAAACATTTGAGAAGAAGAATATGCTGGTCGAATGTCCATGGACCGCCGCCCAACACCCTAGCCATGTCCAACCGGTGAAAAAATTGGAACATGTATAACGAGGGTTTGACTTCTTTGATACATATGCCCTTCACCGGACGCCAGACGAAAGCCAATATGTTTTTTATAGCCATCACGTTGATAGTCTGATCCGTTAGAAATCTCCTTACCAAGCAAAATTGTAAACTTTCATGAGCAACAGCAACTTGCTCATCGTCCCCAAAATCCAAACCGCTGTCCTCATCCTCCAATGTGAGGCTAGCACACGCCTCTTCTAAAGCCATTATGATTAAGAAACAACATAGTGAATTGAAATCAAGGTCGAGAATTTGGTAAAATATAGGAAAACGCTAGCCGACTTGCATAAGCAAGAAAAACCCTACTTGCTACCGAAAGCAAGAAAAAAAATCTTTCTTCTATAAAAGGAACACACACTTGTCACAAAACTCTATTGAAGTGAGATAATTAGTAAAAGAAATGATGTATTAAGAAAATATACATAAATTTCACTTTTCCAACAATATATTAATTAGTACACTTTTTTTTTTTAATTTGTTTGAAAATATGTGCAAATGTATCTTTGTTAATCAAAAGGAGTACTAGATGTTGGACTAGATTTCCCTTGTTTGCGTGTCCAGT
>CAVNYN010213149.1:0-19471 GCA_963692815.1 Nyctanthes arbor-tristis
TGATTAGTTTCCACAATATTTAGATCTTGTTCTTGAGAACTTTATGAATAGGAAAATTAGATTTATAGGAAAATGCGTGGCAGGGATGTAAAGAAAGATCTTCCGATCTGTGAAATTTATTTGTTGTGGAGGTGGTCGGTATTGATTTAATAAATTTATTGTTTTACATAAAGCTTCCAAGAACAAGCTGTTAGTCTTTTGCTTTTTAGAGCTTTTTGGGTGAGGGGGTGTGAATTATGTTATTGGCTGCTGAATGGTACACAAATTAAGTTCTGGGACATGTATTGTCTTTGCCAATATGCTAATTCTTTTGTGATATTTTGTTCTTTTAAACTCAAGTACAATAACTTGTCTTACATATACTTGTGCTTTTAAAGACATTACATTTTTTCTCTTATTTTTGTTGTAATAATCTGATTTTTTTTTTTTCTTCTGCATCTTTTAATAATTTTTTCAAACACTATATATATTTGGAGTAAAATGACACCGTTTTGGTGATCTCTTAATTTGGCCTTCTGTGTTTGCCAACAGGGAGTTATGAAAGCAATTAATGTTAACAAACTGACTGTCGCCGGCTGCAAAGTTAAAATTTGGATCGCAGATTGGTTTGCACAACTAAATAACAAAATGGGAGGCAACTTGAAGAAAATACAAGTTATAGGACAGTATTTGATTGAGATATGGAAAGCGATTGGGATGAATCTTGAAGGCGATCAAGTAGAATTTCTTTGGTCATCCAAAGAGATCAACAACAGGACTCATGAATACTGGCCTCTTGTAATGGATATCGCTATGAGGAACAAGCTTCCTAGAATCGTAAGGTATAGATTTATTTATAGTATTCTAGTGATATATAAATTTAGTTACATTTGATATAGTTGCAGTATTCTTACAGAGAAGATGCAATTTTTAAGGGTACAAGGCATCACAGTTTTATTTGTTATCTGCTCTAATTAGGTGTTGTCAAATAATGGGTCGTTCTGAGCAAGAGGAATTGTCAGCTGGCCAGATTTTCTATGCGTGCATGCAGTGTGCCGATATATTTTTTCTTAAGGTGACTTTTTCAGTTAAGCAATGAGCATTTGTCGAAGTACTTACTTGCATTTTTTGGCATGTCTCAATTATCATTGCGTATCATGCGGTCTTACAATATTCAATTAGATAATTCATTTAACAGTGCTTTTTTCAATCTATCCATGTGCTTTGGGAAACTAGTATCTTACATAAGAATTTGGTCATTGGAGTCCTGATTTGATAGTGTTCTCTCTTCATGTGCATTATGTGGAGCAAATATCCTATTAACCATCCACGTAACTTGAATACTTGAGTCAAAATATTCTAATCAATGTGAATATTGGGTTTCACGACATGGTATATCTTAACAGGCGGACATTTGTTAGTTGGGCATGAACCAATGCAAAGTGAATGTGCTTGCGAGGGAGTACTGTGATTACACATTGAGAAAAAACAAGCCGATAATTTTGTCCCACCCTAAGCATCCTTTTGACTTGATATTGCATGTGCTACAGGACCATTTCCTATTTCTTAGTTACTTTTGCATACAGATATGCTCCCCGGTCTGAAGGAAGGTCAAGAAAAGATGTCGAAGAGTGATCCGTCATCTTCTATATACATGGAGGACGAAGAGGCATGACCTCATCTGATAAAGAACACTGATAAATTATTTGTAGAATTTGTTTATTTGAGTGATTTCCCACTACCTCACTCGTTAATATTTTTTAGCACTGTATTTCTGAATTTCTAGTTTATTTGTTTAGTTGATGTGATAATAATGTCTCCACAGGCTGAAGTGAATGCCAAGATAAATAATGCATTCTGTCCTCCAAAGGTGGTAGAGAAGAATCCATGCATTGAGTATGTAAAGTACATTATTTTCCCCTGGTTTAATGAGTTCAAGGTTGCAATAGCTGCTGGTAATGGCGGTGACAAGTGAGTAACTGACTTTTTAATATCATTGTTCGAGAAACACAATTCAGGCCTTCGTCATAGTTAGTTGAACAAAAACCACGTCAAGGCACTGGCAGTATGACGCCGGCAGTGTGTCAATTTCTATTGACAATTTAAGTGAGACATAGGCCTTAAGGCTTGTGACGTATTTCTTAGACTTGCTTGTGTTGCTTTAACTATGACCATAAAACTTTAGAAAACTATCAATAACCCATTCGGTAGTGCTGTAATGGCATTCTGTGTAATTTTAAAGCATTCTACGTAACACATTCTGAAGGACCCAACTAAGACTACCGGTTTATCTACCACAAGTCTCTAATTATTTATAATAATCTACCTGAACGGGCTATAAAACATCACAAAATTGTCTGTTCTTGTACACCTAGCCTACCAACTAAAGTAATTGATTCCTCTCTGTTACTTTATAATTTTTCTTTCCTTTCTTTTTTCCCCCTTTATTATTATTATTATTTTTTTTTTTTTGAGTTCCATTATGAATTTATATGATTATTCATGCTTTATTATTTGCCTATTCACATCTGGATTTTTTCTTCTTTTTCCTTTTCCTTTATTTTACTTTATTAAATGATTCATAGCCTTCAAAATCAGATTGCATCTTACCTTATGAAAGAAAAATTCTACGATACTTGATAAGACATTTTTAAGCATTACTCATGATTTCAGTACGTTTGTTTCCTGTTTTGCTAATGTAGTGTTTTTTCTTACGAATCTGGTTATTTCAGATAATTTATGGTTTTATTTTTATTTATAGAAAAATTTTTCAATGAATAACTGGCCTCAATATCATATTAAATGTTTTCCTAACACTATATTATCAAAAGTTGGCCGTAGTATAATTTTTAATAACGTGCTTTGTATATTGTGTGCTCTTAAAATATTTGTTTGTTATATTAGGACCTACAAGAGTTTTGAGGAACTCGTATTTGATTATGAAAGTGGGGAATTGCATCCTGGGGACCTCAAATTTGCTCTAGCAAAAGCACTTAACGAGATACTGCAGGTATTTGATATAGCCTTGCCTAGCATATTCTCATCGTGTTTAAGTTTTGTGTCTAATGATTGGGATTCTGTTAACAATTTGAAGCATGAGGGCATATTGATTAACATCCAATAAAATAGGCGTTTAATATGAGTTGCTAACAATTTTTTGTTAATAGGTGTTTAACATGACTCTGTTAACTTTTTGAATTCAGGTCCCATGTCCTATATTAACAAATGTTGTATAGAATTTTGAAGATTTCTCCTTTTGACATTAGCTGAGATTATTATGATCTATTGAACTTTTTATACTATCTTGTCTGAAATGTACTTTACCTCTTCTCATTCCTACTTCTCTTTAGAGACTATGATGATTAAGGACTACTTTAGGAAGTGATGCATCCATGCCCTGCCATAGTTCTTTTCTAGATGACCTCGCATGGGCGTTCTATTTTAAAACGGAATTTGGTCAAACTAATTATATCCATGTTTCTTGTGTGCCCACATGTGATGCACGAGTATCAACCATTCATTTCCATTGTTCCTGTTTCAAATTATAATTACTTTGCTAATGGGGGAGTTTTCACAAACACTTTGACCTTGTGATTCAAGTCACAGATACAATTACAAACTGCTGGAGCATGTTCTCACCCGAATCGTGTGATTGGATAGTTTCAGTTGTCCACAAGCATTAAACAGCCTTAAAAATGATGGATGGCCTCTTTTAACACTGTCCAACCCCTCTCCTATTTTAGATGCTGGGGTTTTACTTTAGATGTTTATGCAAATTCGTAAAGATGCATCATATAGATGACCATGTAGATTGTTGTGATATCATGATAGCATTCTGATTTGATTCTTGTACATTTACATGCATCTTCATCCATGGCTTGGTCTCTCTGGTACTATTATTGTAACAAAATTCATAGCTTCTGAAAGTGGCAGTTTGTGGTGCATGGTAGTACTATTGTGTTTTCTTTCATGCATACGGGAATCAACTAGCCGAGGACTCCTCAAAAAGTATTATAGGTTCTCGAAGCCTTGTGATATATTGGTGGACTGTGGTCAGTTAGACTGTTTGCATTCGTTTAAGATCAGCTTTCATTTCTGCCGAGTTGGGGTTATGTTTTGAAGCCTTTATTTTCACTAGTTAATAAATGGAATACTTGCACTTGCTTTCACCTGAACTGCTGCTTTTATATTTAATGTGTCATTATTATGTTGGGATTTTTGAACATTTTTACCGTGTTGATCCCTTATTACAATTGCATCTAATTGCTCCACCATTTGCAGCCTGTGCGTGATCATTTCAGTAATGATCCTGAGGCTAAAGATCTACTGGGGAGGGTGAAGGTATGTGCTTTTGCAGTTTGTTAAGTTAGATTAACACGCACACAAAAATAGTCCAGGATTGTTGGAAATATCATTTGCTGCTTCTGAAAGGTCCAAGAAAATCGTGCACTTTCTCAAGTATATGCTGGTTTTGCTGTTCGTTTCTCCTCGTTAGATGTATTATGAGAGCACGTGTTTTTTTGCCTCCATCATTGACAATATAAATGTTATTGTCTCATCCAGAGCTACAAGGTCACAAGATGATGCAGAACAGAGCCATACATGAAGACTTACGAGAAGTGTTATTCGAAAGAGACAACTGCATTGCTTGCTTTATCTGAGGGTCAAAGATAATGACTTGATATTTTTACGGTGGATGACTTGCGATTTATATGGTGGACTAACTGTTTTATTTTATGAATACTAGTTGACTCTGCATGATATCCTGTATAATTTTGAAAGTTCCCTTTGGGGTATTGTCTGTAGAGTCAAGCAATCACACAATAATTAAAATTATTACAGTTTTGACACTTTATTATAAACATTTAGATTGCTGGTTGCTCGTGTGTGGGTGTGAATTCACGGGCGGAGCTATTCATGGCCACCCAACCGCACCATTCCCACCCAAAACACCCAATAAACAAATAAATAAAATAAAATAAAATAAAAAATGCTCGAAGATGGTGTGTCTGGCTATAGAAACATAACTTGACCCCCAATCACAGGGGGTCACGTGGTCTCCGGTGATTGGGGCCGACTTGTTTTTATAGAAAATCTAATAATGGTGTACTGTCATTTTATTTTAGGCTGTGTTGCTTTGATATTGTTATGATATATAAATTTTTGCTAGCCTACCACCAAAAAAGATTCTAACTCCGCCTATGGGTGTGACGCAATTTGAACTACTGTGGGTAAGAAGAAACAAGGTTTGAACCAAATTATGGGTAGGAACATGGAATTTTTCCAATTCGGGAATGTAGTTCACTTTCCCTTGGTTCACGTCTTTGATCACACATTATTCTGCTCATTGTCCTAATTTGTTACTTAAATCTGAACACAATGGAATATGTTAAATGTTCTTTTATATTTTCAGTTCTGTGGTTGTGTTGTATAAGTAGTTTTAAGTTTATAAATAAAAGCCTTCATATCTATGAAGCTCTGAACATGCACATTTTCCTACGAACATTTACAAACAGGGCAAAGCCTGTGCATTCTCCTACAAAAATTTGCAAACATGACAAACGATAATGACGTGCTCACCTAATGATAAATGAACCCTCAAAAACCTTATTAACGTGTTTGGTTGATGAGCAAACCATTAATCTTTTGACGCCTTCATGTAATGAACGAACCACCAATCTTTTAACGCGTTTACATAATAATGAACGAACCATCAACCAGCTTATTGACGCGTTCCAATGAAGAACATTCTTTCAACACATTCACGTAATGAATGAACCGTCAAATAGGAAAAGCATTAGCCTTAACATAGCCAATTTATTGACGAGCTCAAATAAAACAATAATATAGCTTATTTATTGACGCTCTCAAACAATGAACGAACCATTAAATCTGTCATCCTCTCATGTGCACGCTTCGATAACGAAACTTGAAAAGCATGGTTTTGCAACCCGTTCACCAGGGTAGCGACCACCGAGGACATTTCACTCTAAGAACAGTACGATTGAACCGACTAATATAATCGCTCAATAGTTCATCTTTACCCTGGACAACTTTCATCCAACTATTGGATGTTTTCCTCTGTGGAGTACTACTGGCGAAGAAAGATGCAAACTTTGTTGTAAAATCACCAAATGAAGCAATCGACCGGGAGGGAAGTGTCTCATGCCAATCATGTGCCTCCTTTCTCAATGTAGTGGGAAAGGCTCTACATGCTACAGCAGCCGAGAATCCATGTAGCGCACCATATCCTGAAACGAATGCAAATGGTCAATTGGAACCGTTGTCCCATCATATTTCTTGATTTGAGGCATCTTAAAGATCGCTGTTAGAGGTAACTACATAGTCTCCTCAGCCAACGAAATCGGTTTTAGTCACCTCTAGGCGTTTCCCATTCTTTTGACCCATGGCATCATCTACCTTCTAATTTACCAATGCATTGACACAGTCCTCCAAATCATTGGAAGCCATCATGGGCGTCTGACCCGGCAAGTGGAAAAGATGAAACATGATTAAGTCTTAACATCTAATTTATCCAAGTCTTGATACCTGAAGGGATAGAATGTAAATTTTGTTGATGATGAATATGCTTTTGATTGTGGGTTGAAAAGTGCAACTAAGGGAGTAACTGTGAGTGATGTTTACACTTCCTAACGTGGTCTCATTGGTAGATCTAGGCCTGGGCAAGCCCGTGTTCGAAAAAAAAAATTATATTTTTTCTATATAAAATTTTTAAATTTTTAGTGAATTTCTTAGTCGAATTGAATATTTTTTTTATTGTAGCCCGTGTTGTTAGAAAATTCTAGATCCACCACTACGTGCTTTTGTTACATTATAGTTTGTAGGCTTTTCAATATTGATAGCAATTTTGATTCATTATGGAGACACCCTGTTATACGATCACGGAAGAGCTAATTTTAACAAAGCTCTTAATGTTGCAGTTTATCCCAAGAAAATCAATTCAGGATTTTAAGTTGTCCAAAGAAATTAATTTAAACCCACAACTAAATCAAGGAACCACGAATTTAATAACACACTATAAGAGTTAGGACTCAATTCTTGTTAAAGAAGATTAATCTCTTGATCAAACACAGGAAATCAGAAATGAGAACTCAAATTCTCACAAATTTCCCAAAGGAAATAAACTAGGTTTATATTTCAAACTTAAAAGAACTAAACTTCATATAATGCAATTTGTGCTTAAATAGGGGGAAAAATAACCTAAACTAATTAGAAAACCTGTAAAATTCATAAAATAATAAAAAAATTAAGGAAAATCAAAAAAAGGCCATAAATCCATGTCAAACACGTCCATGTAGTGTCGCAGCACACAAGGTCCGTGCGCCCACATATTCAGAGTCCATTTTGATTTTGGCCGAACGCTATATGTCCATGCGGCCGCATGAAGTTGCATTCTTCTGGCAGTTTGTGTTCCAACATGCATAACTTCTAGTAGGAAATTTGAAATTGAGATTTGAAAGTTGAGTTGGACTCCTGATTCGATAAGCATTTTGAAAAAATATTTTACTCCCATGTAAATCATATGCATTATAATTTTGTGGCCCAAAATTTATTGAGCAACATGGCTTTGGTCTTTTAAACATTTGACTTGAACACTTCTTCACATAATTCTTGAACTTCCGATTTGATCTTACCTTTGTCACATTTAGGCCTCCCTTGCTATTACTTAACTTGGGTATAATTTTTAATTTTCGATATCTTAGTCTTCACATATTGATTTGCATCATTCCCTCTCCTTTAAGAAGGATTCGCCCTCGAATCTTTAGATTTGTGATTATGCTCCTTCTTTTGTACCTGCAAAGAAAAAGATTTAAGGAGGGTTTGTTAGAAAAATTATTTTTCTCCTCCATTCCAACTCCCTTTTTTCTCCTTCCTATCCTTCCTCTTTGCTTACTTCTCCCAAACTTCTAGTTGATCTTTATGCACTTCCTTTGGAGACAATGGAACAAGTTTAATCAATTTACCACCTCTCACAAAATGATATGTGTTCTTGAATCTATCAAATTTCAACTTTCTATCATATCGCCATAGTCATTCCAAAAGAATATGCGCGGTATTCATAGGCACCACATCACATAGCGCCCGATCACGATATTTTCCAATAAAGAGATTCACCCACGCTTGCTTCTCAATTCAACCACTGCAATTTATACAAATTAGGATGTTTTAATATAGTCAATTCTAACTCATCCACAAAAGTGATACTTATAATATTAGTACAACTCCCACCATCTATTATCACACCACAAGCTTTATCTTTTACCAAACACCTAGTATGGAATACATTAGTGTATTGGTGCTTGACCACATTCACCTTCAACAACCTTGTGTGCAACCAATGACTCAACCATAGGCATTTGACCCCTATCTCTGGTTTTCAAATTTTCCTCACTTTCAACCATAACGTGATTGCTCTCATGCATTTCCTCCGCTAACTTTTCTTTTCCTAGTTTAGGAATATCCTTAACTTTACTCTCTCCTATGGACAATAACTCATCTCTCTTAATCACTACCACCTTGTAGTTTGAATATTGAGTAGCCATATGTCCAAACCCTTGACATTTAAAAAATTTAATACCCCGACTTTTAGGTAGTTGAACATCTTTTTTTGGTACCCTTTTATCCAACATCTTTTCCTTCTTCCTAGATGAATTAAAACCAGAATGATATTTAACTGCCTTCCTTGGTTTTATTTGCTTCTCAAAAACTCCCATCCTATACAAACAAGTTGTTATTCTACCTGCTTCATTTTCACTTCCTTAACAGATGATTCATCGTTTCTAGCATTTTCATAATTTGTTCAAATTGCTAATTTATAACGTGAATCGACATCCTCTCAGCACTACAATTATCCTCTAGAAAATTTCTAACAAATTCCTCTATCCACAAAATCTCAAAACAAAAACCTATCCTAATGTCAAAATTTAACAAAAAGAAAGATTAAAATTTTAGTTACCCGAAATTGGAGCCTGATGCTTTGATACTAGATGATACAATCACAAAAGCGCAAATTTTAACAAAGCTTTTAATGATGCAGTTTATTCCAAGAAAGTCAATTCGGGATTTTAAGTTGTTTAAAGAAATTAATTCGGACCCTTAATTAAATCAATAAACCACGAATTTCATAACACACTACAAGAATTAGGTCACAATTTTTGTTAAAGAAAATTAATCTCTTGATCAAACACAAGAAATTAAAAATGAGAACTCAAATTCTCACAAATTTCCCAAAGGTAATAAACTAGAGTTTTTATTTCAAACTTCAAAAAACTAAACTTCATACAGTGAGATTTGTGCTTAAATAGGAAAAGAAATAACATAAAAAGAATGTCCATGTAGTGTGGTCGCATGCAAGGTCCATGTACCTTCACATTCAGAGGGCATTCTGATTCTGGCCGCTTGCTATATGTCCATGGGCGCATGAGATCGCATTCTTTTGGTAGCTTGTGTTCTAACGTACATAACTTTTAGTAGGAAACCCGGAATCTGAAAGTTGAATTGGACTCCTGACATGATAAGCTTTCTGTAGAAATATTTTACTCCCATGCAAATCATATGCATTATAATTTTGTGGCCCGCAATTTCTTGAGTCATGCAGTTTCGGTCTTTTAAACATTCAATTTGAACACTTTTTCACATAATTCAAGCATTGAACTTCTGATTTGATCCTATCTTTCTCACATTTAGGCCTCCCTTGCCATGATTAAACTTGGGTATAATTTTTAATATTTGATATCTTAGTCTGTACATATCAATTCACATAAGATGATACGGTCACAAAAGCATGAATTTTAACAAAGCTCTCAATGATGCAGTTTACCCCAAGAAAGCCATTTCTGGATTTTAAGTTGTCTAAATAAATTAATTCAGACTCGCGATTAAATCAATGAACCACGAATTTAATAACACACTACAAGAATTAGGACACAATTCTAGTTAAAGAAGATTAATCTCTTGATCAAACACAAGAAATTATAAACAAGAACTCAAATTCTAACAAATTTCCCAAAGAGAATAAACTAGGGATTATATTTCAAACTTCAGAGGACAAAACTTTATATAATGAAATTTGTGCTTATAATAGAAAAATAAATAACCTAGACTAATTAGGAACATGCAAAATTCATAAAATAACAAAAAAGAACTAAGAGAAATCATAAAAAGGCTATGCTTTCCTAAAAGGAGTAACTTCACATATGTAGGGACGGATGCCTTAGAGAAGCATGCCGAAAGATTTACGAATTCTTATTGGTTGAGAATATGAGATTGTCATAGGGCATTCTGATGAACTCTTAAAAGAGGAAATATAATAAACCACTTGATTAAATTAGGAAAAGCAAATTACAATATAACAAAGAAAATGTATAATAAAAACTAAAGGAAAAAATGGTCTTCCTTTTTTTTTTTTATTACTACTGTGATTGGTATTATTTAATTTCAATAGTTCCAAATTCCAATCTTGTTTTCTAGTAAGGGCTAATTTCGCAAATCGTCCCCAACCTTTAAGTTAAGAACCGGTTTCGTCTCTAACCTTTTTTAAAACACCCACAGTACCCAACCTTTCAAAAATACACACAAATCTTCCCTATTTCTACACGCAAAGTGGGGGGGGGGGGATTCACCCCTATTTGTGCTGCCGGAAATGGCAGCTATTTCCGGCAGCAAAATATGGGGAGATTCGCCCCCCATTTGTGCTGCCACAAATGCTATCAGAAACGGCAGTCAAACGGCTGTCATTTCCGGCAGAAATTGGGGGATTCACCCCTTCATTTGTGCTACCATTCTGGCAGCACAAATGCCGCCAGAAATGGCAGCCATTTTGCTGCCATTTCTAATAGAAATGAGGGAGTGTATCCTCCAATTTTGCTACCATTTCGGGCAGCAAAATGTGGGGATACACCCTCTATTTCTGCCAGAAATGGCAGCCATTTCCAGTAGTTTTGTGTTACCCGAATGGCAGCACAAATAGGGAGTGAATCCCCCCTTTTACTGCTATTTCTGACAGTAAAATTGGGAAGATTCACCCACTTTTTAGTATTGTCGGCGGCAAGGGAGATGTGGTGTGTGGTGGGGTGGGTGGGTGGGTTTTTTTAGTTTTTTTATTATTTTTAAACATTTTTAAAAAATTTTAAGATGTTTATGGAGGTATAATCGTTATTTTGATAAAAATTTGGTAGAACAGTAGAAATATAGACAATTTGTGTGCATTTTTGGAAGGTTAGGGGCTGTGGGGTGTCTTAAAAAAAGTTGGGGACGAAACCGGTTCTTAACCTAAAGGTTGGTGACGATTTGCGAAATTAACCGTTCTAGTAATCGGCACAAGACAATTTTATTTAATCAACGTTAAATCCCAATGCGAGCATAGGTTGGAGTAATCTTTGTAAAAATAAGCGCTTAGAAATTTAATAAAGTGCTTTTAAGGAGCACGGGCCATTTCATCAAACTTTTCTGGGCCTTTCCTGATGTCACCATTTCGAGCATATGCAGTGAGCATCGCCGCATAAGAAACAGTGCTCCTAAAAGGCATGCGACGGAAATTCGATTCCGCTTCTTTAATATTATATCTGGGTGTTGTAATACACAGTAAGTTTGTTGGAGATCGGAATGGGTTTTGAGGCAGTTTGAGTTAAAGAAACGGAGTCGACTTACCAGAGTTTCCGCATAAAAAGTGCTTGTGCCAGAGAAAGCTTTGGTCAGTTTAACTACAGAAGTTGCATTCTTTGCAAGCATGATACACAATGAAGATTGCACATGCAGACCTTAGACTATCTTACATGAGGAAAAAAAATTCTTTGTAGTCCTCCCAGGAGCAGCGAAGACTTGGCACCGATCAGAAACTCACGCGTAAGTTAAAAGGATTCCAATTTATGGGCAATTATCACCATTAGTCCTTCATTGTTTAACCTTTACACAATTTTACCCCCAATATTTTTTCTCACCTCGTGAGTCCTCAAGATTTTATATAATAGTTGAGTTTCATCCTTCAGTCAAATTTCCGTCCAATTTTCCATTTAAACCCTATCAAATGATGCTTTTACCCTTATATTCTCAAGAGGCTGGAAACCAAAGGTAAAAATTATCCTCTATATAAAAAGAAAATTGAAAAAGAAAAAATATAAAAATAAATATTAATTCTATATCCTAGTTCGCACGCTCACCCCAACATCTTTTTCTCCTCCGATTGCAATATGCACCATGAATTCATTTCCCACGAGACAGCAGCCTAGCGGAATAACATTTATAAGAAAAAATATGATAGAAATATTTATTTCTATCACATTATTATGAATATGAGGTAATACTTAAATCAAAGAATGGGGACAATATTGCGTATAACCTAAAACTTTGAGGATTAGTGGTGATATTTACCCCCAATTTATTGTAAAAGCAGGGTCCTAAAACTTATGTGTAGGTTGGTGATTGATAAGGAATACATAATACTTTACTCTTCTTCTAGAATTTTTTCCTTTACATGGAGATCTTAAGAGTGTAAAAAGAAACTGAGACCTTTTTAAGTGGGTAATCCTTTGTGTTTTACGAACAACTTTTCGGTTCTTTAAAAGTACATAATGATCATCTGTGGTCAAATTAAGAATTGACACAGTAATTTCAAGACACAATTTTTTGTTGATTGATGAGGTGCTTGAAAACTTGAATTCCTTACTTTTTTTTATTATTATTATTTTTTTTTTTTTTTTTGAGGAGAAAAGATTAACTCTCAATAGATAACGAAGAATTAATTACATCATGAATTAAGGATTGTTGCAACCATGACATGGGCTGCAACCATGACGTGGGCATGTTTGAAATACAAGGGCTTCTATAGAAACGAGCTCGACGTGCCAATTCATGAGCAACACCGTCGGCCTCTCTTATGACATGCTCGACTTTGAAGTTGTGACTCCAGTGTAAAAGAAGTCTACAGTCCCTTGCCATAATACCAAACTGTTTGATCCTCTGCATCCACTATCAAAGCATCAGTTATAGCTTTAGCATCCACCTCGAAAACTATACTGGAGTATCCTTCTTCCGATAGCCACTTCATCGCCTCTCGAAGCCCATAGATTTCCACTTCTTTAGGAGTAAGGTTTGCTAGCAAAGTCTGTGTTCGGTTGTATATGAAGCTACCCTCCTCAACTCTAAGCACCATCCCTATCCCAACCTCTTGGCCATCCCCATAGATCACAACATCAACTTTGCATTTAACGTAGCCCGCCTCTGGTTTCCTCCAAGCTTGCTGCGCTCTCGACTGCCTTACTGGACTGTTAGGTTGTCTCGCACATTGCCATTCAGGAAGAACATGAAGACCAATTTGGATGGTATACAAAGGTAATTGATGCTTACCACTCCATCGTCTGCAATTCCTTTCCCTCCATATCGCCCAAGCAATCATTTATATTTGTTCTAGCACACTTGTTGCACTGTTGTTAAAAACTGGGAGGAGCCAAGATTTGAATGTATCTCCAACTTCATTGGCTGTCCGGATTCCTTTTTGTCTTCAACATTCTCTTGCATAGGAACATTTCATAAGGATGTGGGAACTGGACTCGTCCATTGCCTCACATACGACACACTAGCGGTACTTGAATTCCTCTATCCAATAGCTGGCAAAACATCACGACATGCTCTCCAAATAAAATGTCTCATCTTTGGAGGGATGTTTATCATCCAAATTTTCTGCCAATTTCCTTGCTCACGAAGCACCATGAAATCCTTATTCGCCTCCATTGCCATCTGATATCCTGATTTCACCTAATACAGTCCATTTCCACTGTAATGCCAAATCCTTCTATTTGGTTGTTTTTGCAAGATCGGTGGGATACTTCTGATTTGTTAGGTGTCTCTTTCCATAAAGAAGGCATCAATGAGGCCTTCATCCCATTTTCTTGTCCCATTCTCTTGTCCTTGGCTTTATAGGGCTGCTTACATAGAGGTTGTCAAAGTCTTCAACCGTTTCTACTCTAAATTAGTAGTTGTGCTTCAACCAAAGATTGATCACCCCAAACTTTTATACTACTGCCATCTCCCAGTCTCCATCTACTTCCTGTCCTAATTAATTCCAGTGAACTCCAGATACTTCTCCGACTTGTAACTCAGATTGTATCCTATTTTGGCTGTCAGGAAATCCCCTCTAGGTAGTAATGAGCCTTCAGAACTTGGCTCATTAATGCATCTGGTTTTGAGATCAATTTCCATCCTTGCTTCACCAACATGGCCAAGTTAAAAGCATGAAGATTTCTGAAACCCATTCATCCATCTTCTTGTATCACACATAACCGTTCCCAACGTAGCCAATTTAATCCCCTTGTATTATCCGTTTTCTTTCCCCACCAGAAGGAGTTCATAAGCCATTCTAATTCCTCGCAATGTGTGCTTGGCAATAAAAAAAATGACATGCTATATGTAGGAATTGATTGCGCCACCGTCTTGATCAAGATGGTTTTGCCGACTTTTGACAGTAGCTTTCCTTGCCATCCCTGCATTTTCTGCCAGATATTGTCACATATGGCATTAAACACCTCCTCTTCCGATCTCTTCCCACTAAAGTCAGTAAACCCAGATACTTCCCTATGCTGAGAGGCTCCCATACACCTAGTAAATCATAAATCCTCCGTTTCACACTTTCATACACTATAGAGCTAAAAAAGATCCCCGATTTCTCAAAATTTACTGCTTGTCCTGAGGCTCCCTCATACCTAAGTAAAATACTCTTCATATTAAGGCTTTCCTCCTCAGTTGCTCTAAAAAGGAATAGATAATCATCTGCAAACATCAGGTTTGAAATACTAGGTGCCATTCTAGCAACTTTACATGCATGCAACTCCCCTCTAGCTTCCGCCCTTCTAATCAAAGACGATAGGACTTGGGCACATCTTCCGATCTATGGTGATAATGGGTCTCCTTGTCTTAATCCACGGCGAGGATGAACTGGCCTACTTCTCTTCCATTCACAGCAATTGAATATTTGACAGATGGTACACAGAGCATAATTATGTCCACCCATTGCCCTGAGAAGCCTAGCTTGAGCATTACCTTAAGCAAAAATTCCCAATTCACTCAGTCATACGCTTTACTAATATCCACCTTCAGTGCTACGTTCCCTTTCTTGCCTTTCTTCTTCCTCTTCATGTGGTGGATCATTTAGATCGGAAGAGCGACATTGTCTGTGATACTCTACATGGGACAAAAGCAGGTTGGCTATTTGATATCACTTGAGACAACCACCTCCTCAACTGGTTGGCCCAGACTTTAGCAAGAATCTTATAGATTATTCCAGCAGAAATTTTTTGTGTTTTACATACTTGTTTAGCTTCCGTTCAATCTGGGTTGTAAAAGATTCAATCAACATTTTCGTTTGTTTGCTTAGGAGTGATAATCAAGTAATTGTAGCCTAATTTGAAAATATTAGAATACTAAGGGCCCATATATATATATATATATATATATCCTTTATTTACCTGAAAAAAATTAGATATTTTACCTTTATTTGAGTACCCTATTCAATTTAACACCTTTATTTGAAATTAATTGCAAATATAACGCATTGAATTGTAAATATACCCCATATTTTATCTTTTTAATGATTTTTATAATAACTAAATTTTTATTTTTTATTATTTTAATTTTAATGTTGATTTATTTATTTATACCCTAGATTATATATAATTATATAGACACACACAAATGTAAAAACCTAACTATACTGAACCCCTACCACTGCCACCGCTTCCGCCACAATGACCACCAAAACTCTTCAACTCCATAACCCACCGGGACTCATAACTATCCACGTTCTAAACCAGCCATCACCATAACACTTAACCACCATAACCCTCGCCGGTGAATCAAAGAGGGAGACAAATCGGAGGGTAGGACCGCTGTGATATTGTGCGTATGTCTGTAGTGACTGCCATGAACAGTAGCAGTCGCTGTGATTGTAGTTGCGGCTGTTTTAGGGATGGCAACAGGGCGGGTCGGGGTCGGGTTTGGCTTCCCCCGACACAGATTGTCCCAAACCCGACCCGATTTTTTTTACCCCGCCCCGGATCCCCGGTTGAATTGGGGCGGGGCGGGGTCAGGAAAATCCCCCATTCTGCCCCGAATTTCTTTTTTAATAAAATAAAATCAGACCCTATGGCTATAAAACACATCATTTCATTATAACAAAAGCAAAAAATTTGTAGAAATAAAAAACTAATAGGCATTAATAATTCTTTCCCTATAATAAAAGTAAACAAAGATTCTAATTTATAACATTCAAAATATGAAATATTCTTGCACTTAAATCAAATATTCAAACATTCAATCACATAACACACTAAATGTTCTCACTTCTTATTCGTGTTTGATGTTTATTTTAATTTTTTTCGTGATTCTCTGCTTCAATTTTAAGTATTTAAATTATATTGTAAACACTTACTGATTAAGATGCTGGGGCAAGTGGTAAAAGTTGGGGAGCAAAGGGGCGTGGCGTTGGGGGTTTCGACTCCCTAATTTACACAAAAGAATTTTTTTTTTTTTTTTTTTTTGTTAAATAAAGAATAGAAACCGGGTTGCAGCTCGGGTCGGGGCAGGGAACCCCAAACCCTTCCCCTACCCAAATTTGATTCTGGGGAGTTTGAGTTTTCGGGTTCAAACTGCTATCCCTAAGCTGTTTCATAGCAATCACCACTCGCAACTGTGAAGTAGTAGTTAGCAGTCAGTGGTGAAGTAGCATCAACAGCTGGCGGCTCTACTGTTTAAAGTTCCGTTCCAACAGCTGAATCTGTATTTTCACTTTTTTTTTTTTTTAATTTCATAGAAGTGACTGAAACCCTAGTTGTTTTATTTATCTTTTTTTTTCTCTCTTTTTTTGTAGTTGTTTTTGTTACCATTTACCATAACATCTTCTGATTGATTTATTTTTTATTTTTTAAATTTTCCTATGTCACCATTTTTGTTGTGTTACCAATATCCTTCTTTCTCATTTTTTTCTTTTGATCTTTTTTTTGGTTACTATTTACTGGTTATGTTAAGCTTTTTTTTAATTTTTTTGTTATTTTTTTAAGACATTTTTGTTACTATTCCCTGGTCTTTTTGTTACTATTTTCCATATGCTAACATTTCCTCTGAATGGTAACATGTTATTACTGTGCTTCTGGCGGTGATTCTTGATTGTTAGTTGACGAGAGTTGAAAGCGGTGGTGACGAGCTGCTACAATTAACACGACTATTTTTTTGATGAAAAATTACTACTTTTAACTATTATAATTATAATTTATAAAAAATAATAATAAAATTAATAAAGAATATAATTTTAATTAAAATTGTTAAGGGCACTTCTACCATACAAAATGGTATTTCTACAATTCCTATTCAATTAAACAGTATTTTTCCAAGCTCTATTACTAAAGGTGGTTTTTATGTAAAGAACCCTTATTATATTATATCTTGAATATCATGTTTGGATTTTCTCTTATTAGAAAGCTTTCAATTATCCTCAGTCACTTTATCGATGTCAAAAATAAAATCTTCTCCAAAAATGTTGCACAAAAAGTTTTATTCCAACCACACCAAGACTCCTTGATTGTCATTGAAGCCTTGTCCTACTGTGCAGATCAACTTTCAGGTTCACTTTCCGCAGACCGCAAGTGTGAATTTTCTAGTTTGTATATTTACTTTGCGTTGGACTTCATTGATTGTAATTCTATATGTAATTTATACTGCTTATACTACACATTGTACTTTTACTTTTAAGGGGAAAAAATCTTTTTCAGCTTTCATTTAAAAGTAAAACAAAAAAGAGAAGTTGGCTCCATTGGTCCTATCTGCTCCATTTTCCCCCTATAAATCAATGCATATCCATCAAAACCACCACATAATAGATCTCTTGCTCATTTTGGAAAGAAGGAAAAAACCAGTGACGGGAGTTGGGGACCCCAAAAAATGTGCTTTTTTTTTTTTTTTTGGTTAATATCAATTATTTTGGTGTTGTGAAAGAGTTATGCCATCTTGTAATTAGTAAACTGGTGAAGTATGATTTTTGAATTTATGGATTTTAAAGTAAGAAACGGCTTCTTGTTGCTTATTGGATTTGATTGTTGACTTAATAGCTTATTTTCATTATATATATACTGCCATTCTAAAGTTGTTGCTCATTTTGTTAGATTATGATATTTTTGGAATTTAAAATGGAGAAAAAAAAATTATGGCAATAGAGAGACTTCTAGTGCGATTTACGTCTAAAGTAGACATCACAAGAACAATGGTCAATTAATGGCCGAACTTGGCCTCAGGTCCAGTGAGGCGCCTAGCTCAAGACCCATAATTTTTGGGGCTCAAAAATTTGAAGAGCAATTTTTTTGTAACTAAAAACTATAATAGAACATTTATTGTTGTATTTCTATTTATGTATAAAAGTTCACATTACCTTTACTTCTAACTTTTCTTCATTTGATTTGGTCTATTTAAAAAATTGTACAAAATAATGAAACATTCATATATGTTTTAACCTTGTGTTCGAATACAAATGGCCTGATGTTGAATGCTTAGTTAAATTTAAACTTCATATGAATAATTTAATGCACAGTTTATAGTAGACCAAGAGTTTGTGTACTTTTTTTTTTTTGTCAACTAAGAGTTTCTATACTTAAAGTATGCATTATCAATGCTATTACTAGTATCTTACCCGTGCTTTGCATGGGAATACCAAATGAGTAGAAGAAAAATTTAAATAAAAAAGAAATTCAATTTCATGTATAAACTTTGAATAAGCAATTGAAATATAGCACCATTCAAAGAAAATTTTGAAAGTAAAGAACATGAATGACACTTAATTTCTTATTTATATAAGTAATGCTTATACCAATTGAGAAAATTATACACTTTAGAATATGTCTACAACCAAAGAGATTTTCTTTTAAAAATTCTAACAAAACCAATTACTAACAAAAGGGGGGGAAAACCCAAAATATAACAATTACAATGCATATTCACCATTAAGTGAAAAGTATTAGTTAAGTACTGCAAGAAAAATAAACAATTAGGAAAGAAAGGGGGCAAGATGCATGGGATGGGGTTAATAATAATTCACGTAACTAAAAGAAAGAAAAAATAGATATAAACAAAATGCTTCCTTGAGTTGCAAATTTTACTCTAATTGAATACAACAACATCAAAATTAAGGCCAATATTTGCTATCTAATATTCCACTTTATTCCCCTGTGTCCAAAATATAGAGGTTCTTATTGTCCATCTTCCTAGAGACTGAAGTAGAGTGTTGTAGTCCCGACGCCCTGTTTTCCGTCCCAAATAACGTGAACAAAAAAACTGGTTTTGATCTCAGCGCAAATAGTTCTGTAACCGTGCAGCTAATAGAGACTTAAACCTATAGCAACAGCCTTTAACTAAGCCTCAAGAATAAGACATTTCTGAGATCCCATTAACCTGCCAAGTCCATCTTTTAAGTGTATCGTCAGTTGAGTTTCATCCA
>CAVNYN010213150.1:0-35299 GCA_963692815.1 Nyctanthes arbor-tristis
TCAGTTATTCCATCGGTGACATTTGATACTCACATTTCCACATCAGCCACCCGACAAATTCCTTCAACAGACACTCCACGTGTTCTCCCTTTAGACATTCTATTTATGCCACCAAGTCTAGAAGCTTTCCCAGAGAAGAAGAATCTCAATCAAGAAGAACCCACAGAACTTCGTGCCCACTCTAGGAGGGAAAATCATCTAAAAAGGCTAGAACAGCTTGTTAAATAACATAAAAGTGTTGACAATTCTCCTCCGAGCCCAGGCACTGCTCTTGAACCTGTTGACATTTCACCTCCTAGTCCAGGTACTACTGATTCCTCATCTCCAAATGATCTTGATTTATCCATTGCCCTTCGAAAGGGACATCTTCATGTACTCTCCATCTTTTAGCTAAATATGTCTCCCATCATCGCATTTCTCCATCTCATGCTTTCTCACTAATATTTCTAGTGTAGAAGTACCTAAGACAACACAGGAGGCTTTAAGTATTCTAACTTGGTGCACTGCTGTTATGGAGGAAATGCGAGCTTTAAGGGAAAATGAAACCTAGGAATTGATAGATTTTCCAAAAGGAAAGTCACATGTTGGCTGGTTTTCACAGTGAAACGTAAAGCACATGGCACGTTGGAGTACTAGTAGCAAAAGGGCAAACTCAGTTGTACGGGGGGGAGGATCAAGAGACCTTTGCCACGGTTGCAAAGATGAACACTCTGAAAATTTTCTTATGACTGGTAGCTAACAAAAATTGGTCACTTGACTCAATTCATCAACTTGATGTCAAAAATGCATTTTTAAATAGAAAGCTTGAAGAAGTGTTTATGTTAACAGTAGCTTTAATAATACTATGCCTGATATGACCATATTGATTTTTATTCCAATCCTTGAGTTCCTTCTTCAGTTACTTCAATTTGTAATAGAATCCGAAGAGTCCTTTAGGGGAAAGGACATAAAGGCATCTCCCAACTATTCTTAACAACCTCCATAAAGGATTCATGAAGGCACTAGCCATTGAAGAATTTAAAAGCAGACTTAGTGGCAGAAACTTCAGAACGAGTCTAGTAATAAGGGGAAGTAATCAGAAGTGTCCTTATTGAAGATTTAACATTCACAGAAGGAAGCAGCCTTAAGGCACTCCTCATTAACCAACATTCTTACCAAGTTTTTGTCACATTCTCTCCTTAAACCATGTATTATTTGCGTCCCCCATATCAATTTCAGCCAAGTGACAACTCTGTATCATAATAGCAAACTCATCCAAAGACACAGAAATTTGATCATTTCACCCCAATCTTTCATCTACTGGCAAAATGGCATTAAAACCAGATCCTACCACCCAAAGTAAAGCGATACCATCTGACAGACCTACGCTGTAAACTGGCGCACAACTGCCTTCTTAAAATCACAGTTGCTTTAGCATATACTGTTGTCATACATAACTTCAATCTATCTTGTTTAAACAAGAATGTAAGATGCTGCTCGTGATCTTCCACCAAACTAACCTTAACAACATCATTTCAAAGAGACATATTTTCCCATTACAGTTCGGAATTGCTCTACAAAAATTCAAGCTTTTAGAATATTGATATAATTTTTTCCTTGTGAACCAAAGGTTCAAGTATAGCTACACAATTTATTTTGTGAATATCAACCAAAGCTCTCAATCTTCTTGAGCTTTCCTTGTAAATACCCCTGACGTTCCAAGCTAACCATATCCCTTCAATCATAATTATTCACTTTTTTATGCTGTCCACGCTTTCCTCTACATTTGGCACTGCCAGGAACTGGTTCAGCTTTCTTCCTAGGCCTACCCCAACCATTAGGCTTCTTCTTAATGTTGAAAGGCACAAAATTATCCCTAGCATCAACCGCTTACTCCACTTAATCCAGATCAGAATCTGAATGACTTCTAATAATTTCTGTGCTTCTGTTAACAATCTGCTCTTTTATCTCCATTCTACCCATAGCTACAAACAAATCTGATTCCTTAATAATACTAATTTCTTCAACAGCTGCATTAAGAATCTCAAACCGATTTTCATGCACATTCACTTCAACAGCTAGATCCAGAATTTGTACGCTCAGATCTCTATTAGAGGGCTCACAAGATTCAGGACATTTAGGAGTATATACTATGTCTTGCACATGTGTTGTCTATTTAACCCTATCAGTTGCAGGGATTAATTCCTTATCATCAACTTTGCTAGCAGTGGTCCCTGAACAAGGAACTAAGACCCCTGTACCTACAGCGGTCAGACTGAGACTTGTCATCAAATTCCTTACTCTCCATCGTATGTTTGTGTTCAAGTTTATTAACATTTGCAGCAGCAACAACCACTTGATCATTATGGTTTTCCTGTTTCTGGGCTTCTTTCATACTTTGGTTCAGTACAGCAGAAACCTTCTTTCACCCTTTTCATCATGTTCCTTACTATTACCATCCTTCAATTGATTATTTATGAAACAAGACTCCTTCCATGTCCAGTATGCAAACAACTTTTGCAGTTGCTAGGCATCCCTTCATAGACAATACTTTATCATTGCCTAATCTCACTCTTATCAATTCTGGGTCTAGTGAAGTTTATAACCACAAAAATCCTTGAAAGATTAGCATCAGTTTTCAGGGCAGCAGGCTCATCAATTTTCAAATTATTCCCTACAACCGTAGCAACAAAGGATAGCTTTATCATAAAAGATAAGAGGAAGGTTGGGTAACGCTATCCACACTAGTACTACTGGCGATTCCCTTTCAGGCTCAAAGTCATATGTGCATTTCAGAACACACATTGGGAAGCCCTCAATGAAACAAACAGATTTAAGAAACAATCTAACATAATCATCATTTTGCAGGAAATTGATAATATGTTTATGGTCCAATAAACCCACAGCAAACGCACCTTCAAAACCAAAAGCTGCAAGAGTTTTTTGTATTTTATCCGGTGAACGCCGCTGGTGAGAAAATTTTCTGATTAACGCGAATCAAAGCCACCCCACAAGAGCTTGAACCTCCTAATTTGAAACAGCAATATACGTTTCATTTCAGTAAACCGTAGCTTGCCTAGTTGAAATCAACTCAGATTTTCCATTGGAGATCACAGCTTCAAATGACTTAAGCTTACTGGAAACTGACCCCCTTTTTACCTATACTTGATAGGCAAATGACTTTTCACACACCCACGGAACACTTGAGGCATTTCCCTCCATGATACTAATGGTAGTTCTGGCTACGAGAAATTAACAAGAATCATAAAATTCCGGCAACAATAACAATCAATGTGAAGAGGCAGTTCCATAGTGAGAAGATATTAGTCTGGGAACGAAGTATTTTACTTTAAAATCACTGGTATAAAACCTTCAAGTAATTTCTCTTGAATGAACTATTAACAATACAAAGATAATAAAACAGACTTACATATAAATTTAATACTAATAATATAACAAGTAAATTAAGTTCAATATTCTAACATTTACGGTATCAAATATTCATTATTCAAATTTAATGACAACCCAATAGTCCGCGGAGTTCAGTAACATAACATTTTACTTCAAAGACACGGAATAATTTCTTCGAATTTCTTCTTTCGAACTTGTATTTAAAAAAAAAAAAAAAAGAGGATAGATTTAAGAATAAAAGAGATAATGAATCTCCTTATATCAGAATGCAACTTGACTTCCTAGCTGGAAGGCCTGAAACAGGAAGTTATGTATTCATATATAGCAATGATCCACTTCCTCGATCAGTGAACACAACAACAGAATCAAAATTCATAAAAATTCAAATGAAAAGAGGAAAAAAAAGAAAAGAAAAGAAAAGAAAAAATGCAGATCAAAGATATCTTCCATTATTTTGATATATATAAGTGATAAGCCAATACATAAGGAGAAAAAAAAAAAAAAAGAAACTAGTTTAGATTAAATTCATGTTCACAGAGGATAGCAAATCCACGAATTCAAACTGTTTGAGGAATTAGTAAAGCATTTAGACCCCTTTCATAAAGCTTCTGGAAGTTTGAAAAATTCAAGTCCCATAGAATGTTAGTTAAAATTAAGAAAAATATGAACCTTTACTGTTGACTTATGAATCCACATAAAGGTATGACATGTTCTGTATATGAGCGCGTTAAAAACTTTTTAGCTTTACCAAATGAGGACTGTGTCTGGAAACACAACAAAAGATGATAGTCAGAGGCTGGTACCTGATCATGTTCCTTGCTGCTACAGTTCAATGACTGTTACCTAAATGCGACTCTATGAAATGTCAGTGTCAATTGTGACTGGAGGAAAACGACCATCAAATCCCCTTTGGATCATTGTCTTTTTCAAGTTTCGGCAGTTTCTAATTGTTATAATGGAAAGCTTTGGCATGGCAGTACAGTTCACACTAAATTTCTCCAAGAAAGACAAAGAGTCAAGTTTTAAACGCTTGAGCTGCTGAAAACCAGATTCACACTTCATTTCCTTTCCTGAATATGTGTTCTCATGCAATTCTAGTACCTGCAAGTTCCGGATCTCGTAGAGTTACCATAGGGTCTTCCTTAAGTTGAGAGCCTCTCAACACTATCTCAATCAAGCTTGAAGTGATTTCATGTTTTGGTGGTAGCTTTCCAATATGCCCATTTATATGTATGGCATGAAGAGCCTGGCACATGAGTAGTTTTTTAAAAGCAGAACGTATTTCCTCTGTATAACAGTCAAAGTTTTCGATCTTAACGAAAGAACGTAATGCACTTGCACGAATAAAAGTCTTGTCCAAGCGGCTAACAATCTGATCAAGATCCCACAGTGTCCCTTTAGTATCCCATGTTATTCCTAGAACAGTCACAGACAGGTACTGAAGTTTCATCATTTCGAAAAGATCAGCAACAGCACACACCCTGGTGTCAAAGTTTTCAAGTACCTCAAGTTCTTTCAAACTGCCCAAATCCAATTTACCATTAGTAGGAGTGCTAAATTCAAACGGAAGATAGAGGTACCTTAATTTTTCCAGCTTCCTCAAGACGTTGGGAATGGTTATAGTAATTTCATGTGAAACTCGTAGATCAAGAATTTCCAAGAATGGCAAGTTACCGATAGATGATGGTAACGACAGTAAAACACATCCTTTGAAACTCAGATACTTTAGGTAGACTAGCTTTGCTAATCCCTTGGGTAGACTTGTCTTTTTAAAGTCAATGCTGTCAAAAGTTAGAACCCTTAATGTTCTAAACTTCTTCATATCAGAGAGTCTTCGAGGAAATTTCCACTTTGTTTGAAGATCAAGCAGATTGAAGAGCAAGAGAGACCGAATATGTTTATTGAGTTCATTTTTTAAGTGATCAACAGATGTATTATCTTGCTCGTCTAAATGTAGAGCAATTCTACGTGCAGGATAGTCAACTTGAGAGGAGGAATCTGCCGTTGTCTGAGTCATTTGCCCAAAACTCAAGGCCTTAAAGAAATATCCTTTTCCCTTCTGGAAGCAGAGATCTTTCACGTCTTTATGAACCGTGCAAGACTTGTACTTTCTCATTGATCGGGATTCTTCTTGTTCAACCTACCAACTTTCTTTGTACCAGATCACCCAAATATCTTTCTGCTAAATCCATCATTGCTTCATTATATTGACAATCATCAGTGGATATAATGCCTTCTGCCATCCATAGAAGATACAAGTGCTCCACCGGTATGGGTGAACCCTCTGGGAACAATCCCAAACAAAGAAAACATGGTTTCAAATGATATGGTAAATTGTCGAAACTTGAATCTGAAATGGGTTGTTCAAATCCAATTTGATCAATCTGTAGGCCTCTGCTCTGTAACAACTTAGCATTTCGAAGTACCAGCATCCAGTCATCAGACGTACACTTTGCCGCTAAAAGTTGACCCACTGCAACTATAGCTGATGGTGATCCCCTGCACTCTTTTAATATATCCTCCCCACACTGCTTCATTATCGGATCCACGTCTGCATGCATTTCAAAATTTGTTATTTTGGAAACAACTAGTCCTTTACAGTGCTAAATTTACCTTACATGGCCAGCATCAACTACTGTTATCATCCAATTTGGCAATAAACAAAAGTTAGATCATGTGAACGCTATGCACGCATAGTATGATGAAGAGACTGAAATTTTATGTTGTTCATTGTATACATGGATTTGATTAAACAATCTTCATTTGGGAGGACCCCAGATATTCCATTACTTCCATAGATGAATTATTTAGAAAAGTTTGGATTCTTTTGTTAAAATACAAGTACTAGGATTTTCAAAAGATGTAAAAGAGCGGAAAACTCTGAAGGACGATCAAACAGCATAAAAATTGAGTGGCTAAGATTGAAGAGAATGCCAACAAACAGACCAGAAAATATTGCGAGTAGAACGGGTCAACAAGGCCAAAGACGTTTAAAAATACTACTCGACAAAATGGTGTTGCTCAAAAAGTGAATATGACCATTTGAAGAGTTACAAGCATTTCGTTATACGGATGCATTGCAAGATTATCTAAAAGTTTATGAGGGAGACATCATGATACTTGAAAAAGAATGTCCTAATTTTGGTCCAAATTATTAATTAAGCATGTAGGTAAGTGGTTCATTATTTTCTCCTCAAATTAAGCCTAACAAAGTCTACAATTTCATTAAGTAGCTAGGTAATGTAAAGAATTAGAACTCAGGAGCAAAACTTCATTAAACCTACAGGCTTCATATGATCTGGTGTCATATGTCTATTACTATTGTGGAGCATAAACTTACTGTTCCCCGTCATTTCCTGAAATAACTCTGAAGCCTCAATTTGGTTTAAATTCCTCTTTGCACAAATAAATCCATCTTGATCATCCCCAGCCACTAGTGTAGCTACTTCTCTTACCCGTGTGGTGACTATGAGCCTGCTACGATTTTGATCATTTGGAAAAAGTTTATGCAGGAAGTCCCAGGGTTCAAGTGACTGCATGTCATCCACCACAACCAAATATCTCCGACCTTCTAAGGATTTGTAAAGAGATTCACGAAGTGAGTTTAGATCAGAATTCTCTATTTTGTCTTCCCCTTGGGAGAGTTCTTTTTCTTGGGAAAGCTGTTCCAACATATCTTTGAGAACACTTTTCCATGTAAAGTTCTTGCCAAGTACTACCCAAGCACAACAATCAAAATGGTACCGGACACGATTAATAGTGAATAACTTGCGTGCAAGAGCGGTCTTACCTAGGCCATTCTTGCCATATATACAAATAGCTCTGAGAGATCTATCCTTACCAAACATAATGTCACCGAGAGACATAAACTCGTCATCCATCCCAACAATATTATCTTCTCGCTGGTAATGGGTGTGTGCTTCTGAATCCAACTTTATATTGCGATCTGTGATAGTGTTACTGATGAAGGTACTAGCATATTTAACTCTTGAAATCATATTAATTTTTCGGATTATATCTCCAGTGCCCCTGCGTCTTGTGGACTGGACCTCATGGGAAAACTTTTCAAGAAGGGCATCCTCGAGTGTAAAGACAAGGTCTCTGATTGCTATTTCCAGTTGTCGAAGGTCATTCTTGTTTTCTCTTGCATCTAGATTGTTTAAGCAAGTGATCCAAAACTTCAGGATATCTTTAGAAACCACATCTGTTTGTCCGCCTGATGATGCTTTATAATAAGCCATTTTCTGTCTCACCAGCAAGGATCAGCAGAGCAATTTTGTAAATATCATTCTACCTGTCATCTATTAAGAAAAGATGTTAATCATCTCAATTAACATCTTTTTTGCATAAAGTCTTAATTTAATATGCGTTTTGCTTATATCTTTCCTGGGAAATTCATTTAAAGGGGGGAAATGGAAACCAAATAAAAAGTTTTGAATTAAATTTCTCAATATTTCTTTATTATTTGGACCATATTTGTTGCTTTCAAGCTCTAAATTTTGAAATTTAGAGCTTGTTCTTTGGGGCTTATTTTTCCACTACAAAACCTATCAACAAATCAAGCTCATATCCACCACACATTCTCTATAAACAATAATTTTTCACATTTCCCTATAATCTCTCCACACTTTTCCACCACACATTTCAAACAAAAATCACTTTTCACCCCAAAAGCTAAAATCTAGCTCCAAAGAACGAACCCTTAATATATTGCTTTAAATAAGTCTGAAAAATAATTATGTAATCATATTGCATATATTAATATATAAACGTAAAATGAATTATATGAGTGTTGATGAAAATTGACAATAAAATAAAGTATACACAATAACAGTAAAGTTTAACCTTAAAGGATTGATACTTTAAAGTTAGTTGAGATTTCACTAGTTTGGTACGTCTACCAGCCCATTGAATTGATGTTGATTAGAGATAAAACAAAAAAAAAAAAAACGTTGAGTAACTTGTCTCATAACATTTTTCATCTAATTAACTATATACTAATTAATCTATGGATATGACATCTAGTCTTCTCAATGACAAAACATGGGATTAGTTGTTCGGTTTTAGGGGACATCACATTTTAACATCGAACGTTTAATTAAATTTAATGCAGTCACCTCTACTTTGTGACGTACTGTGTCATATTCTAGTTGTTTCCTTTTAAGCCAAATGCAACTTGTATACACTATAGTAGTTGGCACATATATCCAAATAAATAATTATGCAAGCATATTTAAAAATCAAGCTCGCATTTCCAACTGACAATATAACAAGAATTAGATAAAATTACTTTCTTCACTTTGATAAAACATGTTCAATATTATCGTACTTCTTTCTATTTTAACAGAAACATTTTGTTTTATAATTTTTTATAGTATTTTAATCTTAAAAATATGTTCACTTGGTTACAATATCTTATCATCAAATAATCAAAAGACCAAATCGAGCTAGAATTTCAGTTATGTTCAATTGCCAACATGGCACACAGCCAAGAAGATGTTCACGTTAGAGGACACTACAGCCCATTCATGTTATCTTGCTCTCTACCTCAAAATGTTTAGAGGCCAATGTGTATTATTATAGTATTATTTCGCAAGCAACTTCTTTTTCCTCCCTCTCTTTTGCAAACGAGTTTTCGCACTCTGCTCTTCTCCTCCTTCTCCTTTGCCCAAAAATCAACCGGCTTCCAAAATCTAAACTGAAACAAAAATAAAACTGACACTAAAAACATATACAATTCCATTCTGTCAGCTCCAAAAATCCAACTCCCTCTCCTTAGATCTGCACAAAAGTTAACCATTTTTCTTGTCTCTACCACAATTACTCCAACAACAAATAAACCCACCGGTTCAGCATCACGCTCAGCCGAATCCATCCACATCCTGTATCCATTACAGCTTCAGCTCCATCAGAATCTATTTTAAATCCTGATCAACCTGTACTTCGAAACATATCCATTATTCTCATCTCTAAATTTTGAGCCAACAAGCTCAACACTTACTCAAACAGTCAATCCAACACACCTCTTCCCAGCGCAATCGCCATTGGATGAGTACACAAGCCAAAAACAATTTATTTTATCCCCTAGAAAACCTTCTCACCTTCTTCTAGGCATCCTCTTCTAGATTCTACTAAACCCATCTTGTGCTCTAAGTTCTAAAGTCACTTGCTCTACAGTCTCTCATTTTTCTCATCTCTCTAAACAGCTGATACTCTTTCACATTCTCATTGCATCTGAGTGTTTGATTACATAATCATGGTTCCAAGGAAGGAAACTGCAAACAGAGAAGGAAATCAAGGCAGAGGGAGTAATTTTGCCAAAGGAAGGACTCGAAATCCCTCTCAGCCCACTCGAAAATCAATTCGCCTGAAACGTTCAAGGCTCACGGATAATCCATCATCATCTCCTCCACATGGAAAAGAGACATCGGTGCCAAAGCTTCATGAAGAACCACAGATAAATCCTCCAAAGGAAAACCCTAACCAATATCCATCCGTACCTCATTAATCTCTGACAAGAGAGGAAGAAATTCTAAATTCAGAAACGAGTAACTCTCTTGAAGATCCCAATATTTGGATTATTGAGATGTACTAGACTCCAGAGAATCAAGAGAAACACGGAGATGTAGAAAATGAAAAAGGAAACTCTGAAATAGTAGAAGAACGCTCAGTTGAAAAAGAATCTCTGGATTAGGGTAAACATGATGTTACGCAAGGAAATACAAGTCTATGGGACATCAAAAGAACTTGAGCAAGTATTAGGAAGAGATTCAGTTCATGAAGAAGACTTAGATTATTAAATCACCTTGGATAAATTGGTACACTTAGTTGTGACTGGAATTTAAGAAAATCCAAAAAATTTGGACAAATTTTCCAGATAAGAGAACATGTAGAGAGACCATGAGAGTCAACCCAGCAAGATATCTTCAGACTCACCATCAGAAAGCCAAGTTGAGAATCTCTCTGATAAATGGGCAAATGATGAAGAATCCTCATCGGACATAACTGCTGCGACAAGGGAAGCAATGTCAAAACATCTTGAAGATAAAGCTTTTGAGCAATCAGAAAATATTGTGTCGGATGAAAAGGAAGAGGAGCAGAAGGATATACCTGAATCCTATCAAAATTCTTGTAGAAAAATCTGGGTAGGACACATCTGAATTTTGTCAAAATTCTGGTAGAAAAATCCAGATCTAAATATGAAGCAAAAGAAGAGGAAGAGGAAGAGGAAGAGGAATAGACTGAAAATTCCTCAAAGGAAGAAAACTGAAGTTCTGATGAAATGGAAAGGAAGAGAAAGGAAATCAAAAATGGAAAACAGAAAGTTATGGAAGAGCTCAAAAAGAAGGGGGTTAGATTCAAGTTTATCCGAGCCAATGCAGCTAAGGGTATCAAAACTAGAGAAGCAAAACAGAAAATTGTTGAATCAGATGTGGAGGAGATATCTGACTCTACATCGCCTGTGAAGAAAAGACAAAAGAAAGGCTTCAAAAAGACGGTGCAGGAGATATCTGACTTCGCTTAACCAAGGAAAACAAAACAAAAAACCTGAGACAACAAAAAGAAGAGAAATCCAGAGCAGCAGAACAAGTCCATCCAAAAGATTTTGTGCCCTACGAAATTCAAGGAATAAGGTGTTCCGTCACACGTGTAAGTTTTAGTTTTCTGGCACATTTTCTAAAAAATTATTTAAGTAGTTTGTAAAATACAGAAATTTTTCCAATGAGGAAACGGTGATTATTTCCAATTTTATGAAGTTTGATCTGCCAGCGATGATTGGGTATTTTCAACTCCAGAAGTTCATTAATTGTCAACAGAAAATGAATGAAACAATGGTGAGGAAATTCTATACTAATATTCCTAAGGATTACATTATTGGAAAGAGTTTTTTCCATTTCTCAGATTAATGTGAAGAGAATAATGATAAATTTTAGCCCACCCAATCTGAGAGCTTGGTTAGGTATGGACTATATGTTTAATGAGGTAGAAATGTCAATTTATGATGACATGGTTGCACTAGAACTCACCGAGTCCAATTGGCCTGTAGACTCCCCAAAGCATTTCTCTTCCTTGAGATTGACCACCAAGTTCAATGTACCACATAGAATCCTAAACACCGATCTTGATCCACTCGTTCACAAAGGTAATATCAGCAGGGATAAAGGGACTTTAGTTATGTCTACTGGGGACCAAGAGAAATATTGATTGGGCCAAGAAGATCTTTGATATTATCGTGTCTAGTATTGGATCTAGAGGATCTAGAAATTCCACTGCACAAACTGCCCTTCCCCGGGCTACTCTATAATTATTTGAAGGATCAAGGAGTTTTTACACTAAAAGGGGACCAGAATCTGTTAGAGCAATCACAGGGAAAACTGCTAGTTTATTCTGAATTCCCATGGTAGAGTGTACACCACCACGGATGCCATGGAACCTGAACTGTACAAACTTAATCGTATTCAAGCTGAGCTGACAGAAGCGGTTTTAGAACTAAGTACATTGAAGCAGGATGTATCTCTCATTAGGAAAGAGCTCAGATCGGAAGAGCATACACTTTTCTCATGCTGATTTGTGGAGAGCTTTATTCCTTTATGTGAATTTTTCATGAAGACGGCACTGTTGTATCCTGCCACATTTGCCTACAAGGAGGACCATCTTCAGACTTTTCTCGGTGGATTTAATAGAACTTTTCCTTCCAATCCTGGAGCATCAAATTTTGTTTATCCATCTTCCAGAGGAGTAAAGAAATCTGGAGCAGCAGATCGCCCAGTAAAGTAGGAAAGATCTGGAGCTCCTCTGGACAAGGCGCAGCAGGATGTATATGATGCATCTCCAGCAGCTAAAAGAAAAGCTCCTACTAATGCTGACCATCCAAGAAAAAGAAGAAGTGGAAGAAAAACTAATCCCCCTCTATCTTTCAACTTTTGTTGGTTACAGTATTGTTTCTACTTTCATTGGTGATTATGTTATCATGACTTAAACATTTTGTTAATTATCATGGCTTTCTATTTGGTTACTTGCCAACTTTTGTTGGTTATCATGACTTTCTATTTGGTTACTTTTCGTTGGCAGATTACATTAGGTAGGATGTCAATCTTTTATGAATTTTGACAGATTACTTTTGTCTTTTCTCATCATCCATCACCCTCTATTTTTGGATTTACGTAGATGATCGACATGTAACGTGAAATAATTCAACAGACATGTAACATGAAATAATTCAACAGAGTCACAGAATGTATTTCTCCGCCCTCATCTACTTCTCTTTGAAGCGTCTCGGCCTCCTACACTAGGAGTTTAGGTCTTCAAACTCTCACAAGTACTTTTCTCAAAGAATAAAAATACGTAAGGGTACTTTTACCTCTTCCTTTTACCATCTATATCATAGCTGCCACCGCTAAAATATCATATCCTAAGATTGAAATTTTGCATATAGGTGTGAAATTTTGACAACCAAGATCACTAATGGAACTGGAATTTGGTTTTGCTATGGAAAAAGATTGATGATTAGATCCAATGAAAACACATCACATCCCCCCTTGTTATTATTGAATATCATTATCGGAAACCACCACATCACGAATTTTATGGAACCAGATTTTAGTTTTGTAGCAGAACTCTATAACATACATTTTTGGGTTAATTTCACAAAAGGTCCCCAACCTTTGAGTTAAGAATCGGTTAGGTCCCAACCTTTCATAAATTCAAACAATAGGTTCTTTTTTCCACTATTCCGTCAATTTTTCAAAAAAGTAACCACTATACCCTTAACTTTTTAATTTTAAAAACAAAAATTTAAAAAAAAAAAAAAAAAAAAACGTGTCCACCCCCACCTTCCCCCCCCCCCCCCCCAAAAGAATTGCTGTCGGATGCTGCTGTTTCTGGCAGCCACCCCCAAAATCTGCCAATGCTGCCGGAAATGCTGTTGTTTCCAGCAAGAAAAATTGGGGGTGAATCCCCCCCCCCTTACTGCCATTTTACGGCAGCAAAATGTTGTCGTTTCTGGCAGCATTTGTTGTGTGGGGGAAGGGGGAGGAGGACCATTTCCGGCAGCAAATATCCCCCCATTTGGGCCACCGGAAACAGCGGTGGCAATTCTTGGGGTGTGGGGGTGGGTTTTTTTCTTTTTTTTTTTAAATTTTTTTATTATTTTTAAATATGTTGTTTTTAAAATTAAAAAGTTAAGGGTTTAATGGTCATTTTTTTAAAAATTAACGGAATACTGGTAAAAACGACCTACCGTGCGAATTTATAAAAGGCTCGGACACAGGAGAGCCAAAAAAAGGTTGGGACAGTCGATTTTTAACTCAAAGGTTAGGGACTTGTGTGAAATTAGCCCTACATTTTTCTACAAAAAGTTGTGTTTAAAAATAAGAAAAATATCCGAAAATATTTAAGGAAATAATTTAATTTTCATGACTTCTCAACTCTAAAAGCTCATTCAAGAAATAAAAGCACATTCGAACTGTTCAAAACCATCTAACCCATCAGTTATTATTATAATATACTCCATTTGCAGGAACACATATCTGCACGTTCAAATTCAGATCTGATGGTCACTTAAAAATATACTGTTTGGGGGGGCAGGGAGAGAGAGAGAGATGTGGGCATTTACAGGGGAACGACTGAGAAACTGTAAATCATTACTACATAACTAAGTACAGATCGCAGAATCCACCTTACTTGAAGATGATGACATGTGGTATTGTGGATTCCAATCAGAGGCAATCAGGATCAATCTCATGGCCAGAGCTTCCTTTCCGTCGCGTTTCGAGATGATCTTTAAATAAATAATTAAATGCAGATAGTGGAATCCAACTTACTTGAAGATGATAACACGAAGTATTATCTATACAAATGAGGATGAATCCTAATGGTCAATGCATCCTTTCCGTTTTGTTTCGAGATGAGATTTTCAGGGTATCAACTGCTTGATGTGGCGGCCCCGCCGGGGGGGGGGGGGTGTTAGTCAAAATAGCTAGGGGCAATTGACACCTAGTGTCCTAACTTTTGTTTAGGTGTCCTAACTTTTGTTTTAAATATTTATAGAATACATCCTCAATTTTTAATTTTCTTTATAAGTTCTCAATCTTTTAAGAAATCCCCAATTTAATTTCTAATGACGGAAATCGTCAGTTTCATCCGTTAAGTGACGGACACTTTTTGTAAAATATAAAAAATAAATATTTTAATTTAAACAAATAAAAAAGGAAAAATAGTGGCTCCCCCAAGAGGCTGCCAGAGTGTTGCCTCCTAGGAAAATGACAGCACTCCGGCAGCTAAACAATACCGGGGAAGTGCTGCTGCCATTTTTGGCAGCCGTTTGGCTGCTAGAAATGGCTGGGGTGTGAGATCCCCCATTTTTCCTTTTTTTATTTTATTTTAAATTAAAATATTTATTTTTATATTATACTAAAAATGCCTCTGACTTAACGGACGAAATTGACGGTTTCCATCACTAGATACTAAATTGGGGATTTCTTAAAAGGTTGAAGGCCCACAGAAGAAAAATTAAAAATTAAAAACGTAATCTATAAATATTTGAAAAGTTTAAAACGTTAAGTGTAAATTACCCAAATAGCTGTAGTCAAACCTTTTATTAGGGGAGAATAGCCATTATAAGTAACAATGGCCTCCAATTTGCTTAAATGTAAATATCCATTTTACTCTCTCCATCCCCAAAAAAAATATTCCTTCTTTCCATTTTTATCCATCTCAAATTATATTCCCCCTTTTAAAGTTAATTTTATAGTTTCCTTATATACCCTCATTTATTGTGCAATAGTAATTAACAAGAAAGAACAACTAAAATAAAATATTAAATAAATCAAATGGTATATTAAGAAATATATTTTTAAATTGTACATTTCCAATAATACTAAATGATGTTTTCTTAATCTATGTTAAAAATGAAATGGGAATAATATCTTTGTGAGACGGGAGTAATATTTTAAAATAACCATTTCTTCATTTATCATTATCCTCACTATAAAATTACATTTTTATTTTTAGTTTCTATATTGAATCACGAGAATCAAAAGGAATAAAGACGAATTAACGTAACTTGTATTCGCACCCGTGCGATGTACGAGTAGATACAGCCAAAAAAAATTTAAAGATAAAAGCGACATAATTATGAAAATTAGTTACATGTGTAAGGAACTTAAAAAGCTATGAATAATTATCATCTCACTAAATGAGATGTCAACATAAAACATTGATATCGTTGAAAATATGGCGAATATATCACATTACATTACATACCTAATAATAAACAATACTATATATTTATTCAAAATAGAATATGGAAATGCACTAAGAATCAATCATCATCCACTAAACTTGTTATTACCTGGTATAAACAAAATTTCCAATAACTAATGCCTAAATGTGGGGGGAAAATCAAGAGATAACAATGTGACACCTGATATAAACAAAATTTCCAGTAACTAATACTTAAATGTAGGGGGAAATCAAGAAATAACAATGTGATATCTGGTAAAAACAAAATTTCCAATAACTAATACATAAATGTAGGGGGGGATCAAGAGATAATAAATAAGTTTAATAAGAGAAGTAGTAGATGCTATGAATTAACATATTTATTGCCAAAAAAAAAAATCTACTAAGGAATCCAATAACCTTTAAAATTCTATTAACAATTAAAGGTATACAATTAAGAAACTATTAAAATAAAGATGATGAAATCGGACTGTAAGGGAATTGTATATGTACACAAGAATCCTTTCCAATTAGATAACCTAAATGAAAAGATTCGTAGATCTGGCACGATATGAACATAACCGTAAACATCTTTGAAGCACCTAATTAGAATAGTAATGGGACTCTTAATAATGGAAATTAGAGATGCAATCGGTAATGAAGAACTACAAATATAGAAGGTTGATCGGTAAGCGATATGAAAAGTCAAAGGATATATGGTTTGCAGTTGATTCAAATGTGAATTTGAATTAGGTTTGATTAGATTGAAATCACTTGAAATGGGTTGAACTATGTTAAGAGAAAATAGAGCTTTCTTCAATTTCAGGCGGGAACAAGAAAAATGAATAGTTAGTTAAATTTGAGTTAGAGTGGGGTATTTATAGGAATGGGTTTCTATTATAGAGAGATCGGAAGAGCGTCGTGCCTAATCATGTCCGCATAATCGTCCTGTTTTGTGTGCATAGTGATCTACTTACCGTGTTTCGTCCATATTTCTGTTTAACGATTCCTAGCGATTCCAATCCTTTTCTTTTATCTCATAAGTGTTCCTTTATATTATTCTTATATTTATTCTAGAGTACTAATTCTATAATCATAAGCCCCCTCACTCTCATCAAAAATGATTTTAGTATTTTTGAAGAGAGTGCCAATAAGTGTAAGAACTTTACCTGACTCAGCATGCCTCTGCTAAATTTATACGCATCTTTTCTCAACGATTCACTCATATAACTTACACTTGATTGTAAGGTTCAAACGACAAAAATGCCATTATTTTGAAATTCTTTCCCGGGGCATAGAAACCAACGACCCAAAAACCTTTTCCCTTTTGTACTTAGATTTTCCAATGCACTCATTCAACTCTTCTTCTAATAACAGCAATGAAATTTCCATATTTGATCTTTTCTCTGGAGACCCTGAATTCCTAGATTATCTCCTATCTTCAAATTTGGAACATGAGTCATTAGTTCTTGCCAGTTCGAATTTCGTCCCTTCGGATCCTTCAGGTAAACCCTAATTCCTCAAATTCGTATGGTAATTCTATACGGACTTTAATTCTCTCTGTACATATGTCTTTGATTCGAATTGCTAATTGTTGTTTTAAACATTGTTGTTTTCAATTCTACATATCACTTTGTTTGGGCTGCGAATTTCGTTCTCTTTTGTTTTTTCAGGGTTTTTCTAAGTTTTTCCTTTTTACCAGCTCATCTTCCTCCTCCTCCAGGCGCCTTTCACTTAGAATTTGAGGCTTTCTGTTTAATTTTCCTTATTCTCTATCTGTTTTGCTGATATGACAACCAAAAGAGCTGCCAAAAAACCTCATAGTGAAAAATCTCACAAAAAAAAAAAGAAAAATGTTGAGGCTTCTTCTTCTGCACCTCCTGTCGAGGATAGACCCATTAGGGATTTTCCTTCAGATGCGAGCTATTTTCACGACCCAACAAAATTAAACTTGGAGAAATTCATGTCTAGGTATTACCTTCCTTCCTTTCACCCACCTCCCGCTAAATATTGTCTTCCAACATCTCATCCACCTTTTCCTTTCACGTATCGTGTCCCTGAGAAAGAGGATATGATTGGGTTAGCCCATGACCTCGAGATAGCGATATATTCGGACTGCATACAGACGGATTTAGGGTTCCCTATTCATCTGTTCATTTCAGAGCTACTATTTGTCACCCAGCTTCCTCCTTGCCAGATATGTCCAAATGTCTGGCGTTGCATAAATATGTATCTCATAATATGTTTGAGAAACAATATCACTCCATCTGTTAATGTTTTTTGAAATTATTTTGTACTAAGGAAAGCCAAAAATAGCTACAGCTGCATTATTTTCGCCCATAGACAGCCTAAGGATTCTAAACTAAAATCCCCCAGCAATCCTGAATCAGTTAGTGGATGGAGTTGAAGGTTTTTCTTCGTAAAACCCCCAGAAGGCCAAAACTTTGATTTTGTCAAAACTTGGCGATCTCCCCCCTTCCAAGCCTTTAACGCTTCTCCCACATTATCTGAGCCTGAGGAGGCCTCTATAAAATCCCTAGCTACCATACCATGTACAGAGAAGTCCGGTGAGCTCTTGTACAATAGGAATATCGTGGCAGTGGGTCTCAGACGGCCACCTTGTAAGATTTTCTAGTTTACTTTATTACAACATTTATAACTGCCGTTCTCTTTCGTTACTAATATTTCGTTATCTATATAAATTTCTTCACAGATTTGAGTCAGAAAAGATATAGCGATGCTTATGTCGCCTAGTTGGCTACTCAAAGAAGAGAAAAGCGATCTGAAAAGAGGCATTGTCAAGAAGCCTCAGCTGCTGAATCTTCAATTGCTCAATTTTCAACTCAACCATCTGCCAAAGATAACCATGAATCCACTGCAACTTCTTTCTGCGAAAGGACCGTTTCTGAGAATCGTCCTTCTCATGATCAACATCAACCTTTTCAAAATTGCTCAAGCAGCAAGCAACAACTACCGTCTGGGATCGTTCATTTTTCGATCAACGACGCTCTTCCGATCTCTCCACTCCATGCTCATAACTCTCCACCTCCTCCAACTAGTCAAGTACCTCCAGGTACTCACACTCCTAATTCTGTTCTTTCAGAAGATATCCATAGCATGTATCATGCACTTTTTATACCTTTATCAATAGTGGAGATGATGACAGCCTTCGCTTGTCCCTTAGCAGTTCCACATTTGGCCAGTAATCTGCCCTCTTCTTTGGTTACATTGGTTGGGTCTACTACTGATAATTTGATCCCAGTTATTGCTTGTGAACCAGATCGAATTATCTAACTTGGACGTTCCAGAATAGGACGAAGTACCTCTTAGATGAAAGGGCAAATATGTTGCTCCTCCTGATCCGTCTTCCCCTTTTCCTCATGTTAACATGGATGTTCCCTTGGACACCTCTTTCCACATTATCCCCGCCTATTTAACGGCTGACTTTATCAGAACCAATGTGATTCTCAGTGATCCTAATTACGATGAGTTTATGGATGCCCAAGAAGATCTTGACTTTGAGAAAGATGTATCATTTGGCGTTCGCTTTGTATGTCTTATTTTTGGCGAATGAGTTTGTTTATTTCTTTTCTTGCTATATTCTTTTCGCTACTGCCACTCTCATGTCTTCGCTTCTTGTAGGTTTTATCCGTTGTCCACAAGAGCAAAGGACGATGCCAAAAACATTGCAAGTTGCTTGAGGAACAATGCGAAAGGTTTCGTATTGAAAAACAAAAACTTCGCCAATCATACCATAAGTAGACGGAAACTCTTAAGGTTCAGGAGGTTCATCTTTCCGCTGCAAAAACTGCATTAGATGAAATGACGGCTAAGTATGAAAAAGCTAAAGTTGAACATGAGTCTTCCAAGGCTGATCAAGAATCCCTTGGGTGAGCATCTTTACATTGTGTTCTGGGCGAACGTCTTTATGTTGCGTTATGTTGCATTCTGGGCGAACGTCTTATAATCCCGCTCTTGGGTGAGTATCTTTACATTGTGTTCTGAGCGAATGTCTTACAATTGCACTCTTGGGCGAGCGTCTTTATGTTGCGTTCTGGGCGAGATCGGAAGAGCGTCGTGTAGGGGCGAACGTCTTACAATCACGCTTTGGACGAGCGTCTTCATGTTGCGTTCTGGATGAACGTCTTACAATCGCGCTCTGGGCGAGTGTATGTCAACACATAAATGATAATATCATAGTCAAACAATTTCATTTATTTAAACGTAACAATTTCAAACAACTTTCTCGTGCTACATCCACATGAAATAGAAGGAAAGAATAAAAACGTTTTCATGAAAATTATCAAAGAGAAATTCACACCTAAAAACTCAAGGTACTAAAAAATTCCCAATACAAAGAAACAAGGTACTTCAAAATTCCCAATTAATTCCTGTTTTGAACTCAAGCAATTCCTTGCCTTTTTCCCAACAACTATGAATCTTACAACATTGAATTCGGTAGCAACCAGATCCTCAAACATTTGCGTTCTGGCTGTCAGAGTATTTAAAGCTAAACAGTTGACCTACATTGGCCCCGGTTGCACCGTGATCTTTTCTTTTCCTCCCTTACGAAAAAGGGGTACACCACTCCTCTATATTCCTTCTTTTATGCCCTTGTCATTGATAATTTCAATAAACTCAACAAATGTCACCAATATTAACGATAAGTATGATATGTCAGTTATGTGTTACTTAGGGAAATACCATAATCTTTCTCCCACTCTGTCCCTTCTGCCACTCTGTGACCTCTCGCTTGCCTACGATGACGTCTGCGTTTACATAATTCTTGAAAATATTAGTAGGATATAATAACAATCATAAATCGTGTAACTTCAAAAGAGAATAAAGTACGATTATCGTCATATTTACTTTAAAAGTAGAATATTTTCAAGTTCGCCACATTCTACGGCCGAGGTAGCGCTTTACCATCCATCGTTCGCAAACTGTACGATCATTTCTTTATTTCCCGTATTACTTCATATAGTCCATCCCAATTTCCTCCCAACTTCCTGGATTATGACCAGTAGCTATAACGTTTCTTAGAACCAAATCTCCAGGTTGAAAACATCTCTCCCTAATCTTTTAATTAAACCTACCAGCTTCATGTATCTTCAATTTTTTCATCCTCCGAAACACCTCTTCTCGATCTTTATCCAAAAGATCCAATTCAGCCTCATGTTTGTCTTTTCCCACGACCGAAAATAGTATTCTAAGGCTCTTCCCCAGTATTTCAATTGGCGTAACAGCCTCCAATCCAAAACATAACTTAAAATGAGTCTCACCCGTACTCTGCTTGGGTGTTGTGTGATGAGCACATAATATGTTAGGTATCTCTTTAGCCCAGGATCCCCCAAAATTCTGTAATCGCGTAAGAAAGTCCTACAAGATAATACGATTCATCACTTCCACTTATCCATTCGCTTATGGGTGTGCAATGGATGTCTTCCTTAGCTCAATCCCATAGCTATCACAAAAAGCTTAGAAAGCACAGCAGTCAACTTGTCTTCCATTATCCAAAACGATTACTCTGGGGATTCCAAATCGGCATATTACATTTTTCCATATGAAGCTCTGTGCTTTCTGCTCTGTAATCGTAGCCAAGGGTTCCGCCTCTACCCATTTAGTAAAATAATCAATAGCTACTCTTACGAGCTCAAAGATGTGTATAATACCGCAAGTGCATGGGTCGTATCAAGTAATACAATAAACAAAGAGTCCGGTTGTCGATCCCACGAGGAGTTGTTACTTGATATTACTCTAGTTAAATTAGTTGAGTTTACAAAATAAACACACACAATTAAAATGGAATTTTGACTTGAGAATATGAAAGTAAACACATAGAAGAAAGGAACTTAAATAAAACGGATGCAAGTAGAGTTGTGTGAATATAAGGATGTGATGGTTGGGATTCTTGGTTTCACTTAACCTTACCTAATTAACAAACCAACAAGCTAACAAGCAAATTACTTATTCATAATGTTAGACCCGATTTTCCTATTCTAGCTAATTACTTCTCTCGAATGTCAAATTAGCCCTAATTAATTGGATCAACCTACTATATCTCTATGTCAATTGAAATCCAACTAATTGCATTAAGTGTTTGTGAAAATGCCTCAATGAGTCACCTAGGGCTAGGAGTATATTTCTATCTCCTACAAGAACGTAGGGCGATTGTTACTTAACCTAATATATATATTTCTCTTTCGAAAGCTATACAAATCACTCAACACATCATTTATTAGCCAAGTAAATGAAGGGCATTAAATGTCAATAACAACTACACATAAGAACAAGCAACAAAATAAGAAAAACACGCCTTGATATTAATAAAGCTTGGTTAAGCTACACCAAAAATCCCAACAACAAAATGTTTAGCTCATTACAAAAATGGGAGAAAGTAGAGAGTTAATGAAATACATTACAAGTGACAAAAATAAACAGGAAATACGAGTATAAGAATGTAATCCTTCCCTTAGATGGAATCTTTAACCTTGGAAGCACAAACTTGTAATCCTTTTCAAAATTCCTCTTCTTCTTCCTTCTCTCTTTTACTTTGCCCTAACTTTTGCCTCCAAGAGCACCCTTTAGATGGATGAAGAATTAGTCTCTTTAAATGTGACAACATGTTTTTAGGGTTACAAGACACAAAACTCTCCAAAATTGCACAAAAGGGGCTCAAAAAATCAAATTCGGGTGGTTTCTAGGTAGCCTACGGTCTACCGCGGAATGCATTCCGCAGCCTACCCACGGGCTATAGAAAGTTCACTAGGGGGAGGGTAGATGCGGAATGCATTCCGTGGCCTACTTTCAGATTTGTTCGTTTTGGTCCCCAGCTTCACTTTTTCTTGCACCTTTAGTTTTTTTAACTTAATTCTTTTCCATTGAATCTAGTTCAAAAGTCATTCTAAATGGTCCCTAAGCTTCAAAATGACTCCAAATGTAGTCTTTCAAGTTTTCCGAGTGTGCAAACAAGTCCTAATACTTCAAATTTCTTTGTATAATTAGTCATTTTGCTCTTCTTTTGCTTTCTTTCCTTCCAATTGGTAATTTTGACCTACAAAGATGAAATTTAAACAATTGTGAGTAGCAATTAGCTCAAGTAATCAATAATTTGTTCATTTAAAAGCTTAAATAAATGTGTAAATGCACATTTATCACACCCCCAAACTTAAGCCATTGCTCGTCCTGAACAAGAATGCCTACAATCACATTCAAACACTTAAATCATCAATGTAGGTAAACTTGTAACCTTGCTTCCAAATGCAAAATTGTAATATGAATTCACAAGAGTGATCCGAAAAGTGCAACAATATAATAGGCTAGACTTATCCAACGTTGACAAAATAGAATGAGAATAGTCACTCCCAACGATCGTCTCAATTTGGAAATAAACAAAAATAGATTTCAAATCAAAAGATAGTCTCTCTCTCTCTCTCTGTCTCTCTCTCTCTCTCTCTTATTGCTTGGTTAAGTCTTACCGGTAATGTCAACAATCTAATCTTGTGGTGATACTCTCAAATTTGAGTGTTTTGATAATCAAAATTCAACTAGGCAATTCAAACCCACTAATTATCTAAATTCCAAAAGGTAATTATACTTGCTCAAATATTAGTTTTTTTTTCTTTTTTTTTTCTTTCGTAGGTAGTTCACACACTAGTCCCCAAGGGTAGCCTTCTTCATCGGTAGATCATCTCCTACACATTGGTGACGCATAGTGCCAAATTACTCAATGCTAGCTCATACTCCTTGGGGTAGGAAACTTTTTCCTACAATTTTTTTTGGAGGGTTTAAAATAAATTTTGGGATTAGAGTGATAGCATACAATCATTACCAAGTCTCTACTTGAAAGTCAAAAACACTCCACACAAGATTTATTCAACATGCACGGAATCACCACATTCTTAGAGATTTCCTTCACCGATTAAACTAGCCCCAAACTTATTTCAAAAGAAATGGTCAAAAAGTATAGATTTGGAATAATCAAGCACAACTATCAACTAGTTCAATTCATAATTTTGAGATCTAAATGACAATTGTTCATGACTAAATATCAAAATAGGATAAGCCTTAGATCATCACTATGAATCAACAATATAAATTTGGGCAAGGCAATTCATGCTAGCATACTCAACACAATTGCAAAATCCACCCCCAAACTTGAAATTCACATTGTCCTCGATGTGAGAAAAAAACAAGGTATACAAAATGAGAGGGTTAACGAAACTTCCCCGTTTATGCAAAGTGCTTGTAGTCCACCTCCAAACTTGTAATAAACCTTGAATTGAGATAGTGATAATTGCTCTTCACCAAGGTGTCATTGAATATCATTGGAGTGTCCTACAAAATTAGGAAGCAAAAGTGGGTATAAGAGGCAAATAACTAGTCAAAATAAACCCCTAAACTTATTTACAAGTATATGCATTAGGTCTCCAATATTAAGCTCAATATAGAATCAAATAACCTAAGCATGCCAAAAATATACATCTAATCTAAAGAAAATAAAAAGGTAAGAGTAAGAAAATTGGGTTGTCTCCCAACAAGCACTTGTTTATAGGCTTTAGCTTGACTTTGTGGTATGGTCACTCTGAGTTGGAAAGAGGAATGAATGACTTTTCTTTCAAAAAATCATCACCAAAGTATGGCTTCAACCTTTGTCCGTTGACCTTGAACCGTCCATTTGTCTCATCAAGAATCTCTACCGCTCCATGTGGAAAGATTTCAACAATAGTGTATGGTCCTAACCATTTAGAGCGTAATTTACTGAGAAAGAGCCAAAGCTGAGAATTGTAGAGGAGAACTTGTTGCCCAACTTCGAAATCCCGCTTCATTATATGCTTATCATGCCATCTCTTGGTTCTTTCCTTGTAAATCCGGGCATTCTCATAAAAATCAATGCAGATTTCATCGAGCTCATTTAATTGAAGCAACCTCTTTTCACCGGCTAATTTCTCATCAAAATTCAAGACCTTGATAGCCCAATAAGCCCAATGCTCAAGTTCAACTGGAAGGTGACATGCATTTCCAAATACAAGCCGATATGGAGACATACCAATAGGGGTCTTGAATGCGGTCTGATAAGCCCACAAAGCATCATCAAGCTTTTTTGACCAATCTTTTCATGAAGCATTCACTGTCATCTCAAGAATTTTTTCAATTCCCTACTTGAAATCTCGACTTGCCTACTTGTTTGAGGATGATAAGGTGTAGCCACTCGGTGCTTCACTCTATACTTAGCCATAACTAAGTCAAAAAGACGATTGCAAAAATGTTTGCCTCCTTCACTAATGATTACCCGAGGAGTACCAAACGAGTGAAAATATTTTTCTTGAGGAAGTTCATTACTACACGAGCATTATTAATGGGTAAAGACACCGCTTCAACCCATTTTGACACATAATCCACCACCACCAAGATGTATCGATTAGAAAATGAAGGTGGAAAGGGGTCCATGAAGTCGATTCCCCAAACATAAAAAATTTCAACTTCCAAGATAGGATTCAAAGGCATTTCATTTCGTTTGGAGATGTTCCCACTACGTTGGCACCGATCACATTTAGAGACAAGTATATAGGCATCTTTGAATAAGGTGGGCGAATAAAAACCCCATTGAAGAACATTTGATGCAGTTTTAGATGCACCAAAGTGGCCTCATAAGGGGAAGAATGACATTGCTCAAGAATCTTCTTCATTTCTTCTTCCGGTACACATATTCTTATGATTTGATCTGGTCCCCTTCTAAACAATAAAGGATCCTCCCAAAAATAATGCTTGACATCGGCAAAAAATTTCTTCCTTTGTTGAAAAGAGAAATCCGGTGGGATAATGCCACAAGCAAGAAAATTCACAGAATACGCATACCATGGCACTTTGGAAACCTCAAGAAGATGTGAAATTTACAAGAGTTGTTCATCTGGAAAGACTTCATTTATCTCTTCAACTTCTGTTTCATCACCTTGCTCAAGTCTAGATAAATGATCAGCCATGAGATTCTCACTTTTTTTCTTATCATAAATTTCCAAATCAAATTCTTGCAGTAGGAGAACCCATCTAAGCAACCGTGCCTTCGCATCTTTCTTTGCTAATAAATATTTTAGAGCCGAATGGTCAGTATAAACAATCACTTTGGAGCCAATGAGATAATAGCGAAACTTGTCAAAAGTAAAAACCACCGCAAGCATCTCCTTCTCGGTAGTAGCATAATTCAATTGAGCATCACTTAAAGTTCGACTAGCATAATAGATGACATGCAAGACCTTGTCCTTCCTTTGTCCGAGCACTGCCCCCACGGCATAGTCACTTGCATCACACATGAGCTCAAATGGAAAATTCCAATCTGGTGCTACAATAATTGGGGCCGAGCTAAGTTTCTCCTTAAGAGTGTTGAAAGTCAAAAGACACTCTTGGGAAAAATCAAATGGAGCATTCTTCTCAAGTAAAGAACAAAGTGGCTTCGTGATTTTTGAGAAATCCTTTATGAAATGCCTATAAAAGCCGCATGCCCCAAGAAACTCCTTATGCCTTTCACCGAGGTAGGAGGAGGTAACTTTTAAATAATTTGGATTTTTGCCTTATCAACCTCAATCCCTTTTTGTAAAATCTTATGGCCAAGAACAATACCTTATTGAACCATAAAATGACATTTTTCCCAATTATGCACCAAGTTTGTCTCCTCACATCTCTTCAATACCATGCCCAAATTTCTCAAGCAATTATCAAAAGAGTCTCCAAATACTGAGAAGTCATCCATAAATACCTCAATAAATTTCTCTACCATGTCGGAGAAAATGGCCATCATGCATCTTTGGAAAGTTGCGGGGGCATTGCAAAGACCAAAAGGCATCCTCCTATATGCAAAAGTTCCATATGGGCAAGTAAATGTTGTCTTCTTTTGATTCTCCGGGGCTATAGCAATTTGATTGTAGCCCGAATACCCATCTAGAAAGCAATAGTAGGAATGACCCGCCAATCGCTCAAGCATTTGATCGATGAATGGAAGGGGAAAATGATCCTTCCTAGTGGCATTATTGAGCTTTCGGTAGTCAAAGCACATTCTCCATCTGGTCACCGGTCTTGAGGGGATAAGTTCATTATTTTCATTTTCCACCACCGTGACACCTCCTTTCTTTGGTAAAACTTGGACCGGACTAACCCGTGCACTATCTAAAATAGGATAAATAATCCCCGCATCAAGCAACTTCAGCACCTCAGATTTCACAACTTCTTTCATGTTTAGGTCAAGGCAGCATTGATCTCAATTGATGGTTTGAAATAATCCTCCATGAGGATCTTGTGCATGCATAATGAAGGACTTATTCCCCGAATATCCAATATAGTCCATCCAATGGCCCTTTTGTGCTCTCTCAATACCCGAAGTAGCTTTTCTTCTTCTAACTTGCTTAAAGAATTAGAAATGATAACCGGAAGTGTAGAAGCTTCTCCTAAGTAAGCATATCTCAAATGAGAAGGAAGAGGCTTGGGCTCAAGAGTTGGTGCTTGTTGAAGTGATGGTAGTGGTGGTGAAGAATCATTTTCCAATTCCTCAAAATGAGGTCTCTTTTTGCAGAGTTATGGTGGTGTAGCCGCCAAATAATGAACCATTTGTTCAACTTCAGTATCCCCTTCTTCAATATCCCATGAATGTGTAATGCAAGATTCAAGAGGATTCTTAGATAGTTCATGAGTAAAAGATTTAGCCAATACTTGATCAATGGTTTCTACCCGGAAGCACCCGGATGGATATTTGAAAGCCCCTTAACACATTAAAAGTGACTTGCTCATCTTGAACTCTCAAAATTAGTTGCCCTTCTTGCACATCAATAAGAGCTCTCCGGTAGCTAGAAAAGGCCTCCCCAAAATGATAGGAATATCATGATCGTCCTCTATATCAAGAATGATAAAATCGGCCGGGAAAATGAATTTATCCACTTTGACAAGCACATTTTCAATAATACCCCGTGGATACTTGATGGATCTATCAGCCTATTGCAACGATACAGTGGTTGGCTTAGCTTCTCCCAAGCCTAATCTCCTGAAAATAGACAAAGGCATCAAATTAATGCTAGCACCAAGAACACATGAAGCTTTACTAAAATTTAGATCACCAATAGTGCAAGGAATAGTAAAACTCCCTGGATCTCTGATTTTTGGAGGTAGCTTGTTTTACAAAATGGCACTACATTTCTCCGTTAGCATCACAGTCTCATACTCCTCAAGTTTTCTCTTATTGAAAGAATATCCTTCATGAACTTCGCATAACTTGGCATTTGAGCCAATGCATTGGCAAATGGAATATTGATATGTAGCTTTTTGAACACCTCTAAGAATTTACCGAATTGGGCATCAAGTTTTTGCTTTTGTAGCCTTTGAGGAAATGATATGGGAGGTACATAGGTCTTGACCGGAGTTGGAACTTTTGAAGATGAAAGTCCGGGTTCACTTTCTTTAGTCCCTTCTTCAATTAGTTCGGGCTCTTGAGTAGATTTGTCATTATTCGTGCTTACTTCTCGGATTGAGCCAATGGGCATTTCAATGAGATCTCGGGTAGTTTCATCCCACTCCTTGTTGTGATTGCTTGCACATTTTCCCTTGGATTTGTCTCGGTATTACTTGGCAAAGCTCCTTGTTGTCTCTCTGAAAGAAGCTTGGCTAGTTGGATTACTTGGTTTTCCAAGTTCTTCAAAGCTACATCATTGCGCTCTTGATATTTCAATTGTTGATTTGCCAACTTAGCAAGATATTCTTCCCAACCCTCTTTCTTCTCTTGTGGTCTCGGATTGAGCATAGTGTGATTATTTCCATAAGAGATATTAGGATGGTTCCTAAATCCGGGATTGTATGTTTGAGAGTAAGGATTGTACCCTTAACATTGGAAGTTTTGTGCATAAGCCACTTGCTCCAATGATGAAGACCCTTGGTGAACCAATGGACAAGATGAACTTTGATGATTTGCTCCACAAATTTCACAAATAGGTGGAGGAGCTTGTATGACATTGATGGGATAAGATGTGGATGGAGAAAGTCCCTCAACCTTCTTTGCCAATGCATCAATCTTGGCTAAAACTAGTGAGTATGCATCCACCTCATTAATTCCACCCCTTTTCCTTTGAGAACCCCTATCCGGCCACATTACACTTTGTTCACTTATGATTTCAAACAAATCATATGCCTCTCGGATGCCTTTTGTCTTGATTGACCCATTGGAAGATGAATCAACATTGAAGCGACATGAAGGAGTCAACCCAGCATAGAAATAATTTACTTGAGCTCCCAAAGAAATTCCATGATTTGGACATTTTAGTAGCATATCCTTGAATCTCTCCCATGCCTCATGAAAAGCTTCGGACTCATGTTGTTGGAAAGTAGTAATCTCATGCTTGAGTCTAACAACTTTAGCGGGTGGAAAGTACTTCGTAGTGAATTTTTGAAAAAATTCCTCCCAATTAGTAATGCCCTCCGGGGATAGAGTGTCTAACCATTCTCTTACTTTATCCTTTAATGTATGTACAAATAGCCTCATTCAAATTGCTTCCTCATTTACCCCTTCATATTTCAAATTGTCACACATTTCCATAAATCGGGCTATATGAGAATATGGATTTTCATCAGCTCTCTCATAGAATGAGATAGTATTGGAGAATAAATTGATGACATCTGGACGAAGTTGGAAGTTTGGGTGGCCATATGAGGGATAAATAATACAGATAAATAATACTTGCTCGACTTTCAACCAGATCGGGGGATTCATGAAGCCCCCAAAAAGCATATCCTCTTCATTGACCACCGGTTGCACATTTTGTTGTTGATGAGCTCTAGGAGCTTCCACATTAAAACTCAGTGGAGCTCCATGCCTTGGAATGACTCCGGGTGGATTAGCCACCGGTGGCATGATAGGATCTTCGTCGTGCTCCATTTCAATATTTTGTCTCCTTTTAGCTTCTCGTTGCTCTCTTAGACTTCTTTGGAAAGTTGCCTCAATATCAGGGTCAAATACAACTAGATCAAGACTTCTAGAGCGACGCATAAACTATTGATGACCTACAAAAAATTAAAGACAGGTTACCTTAAGTTTAAAACAAGAAAGGAAAAGAATAAGTAGTATATAATCTAATGTTAACTAGAATAGTAATCAAATATTACACTCCCCGGCAACGGCGCCAAAAACTAGCTACGAACTCAAAGATGTGTATAATAACACAAGTGCATGGGTCGTATCAAGGAATACAATGAACAAAGAGTCCGGTTGTCGATCCCACGAGGAGTTGTTACTTGATATTACTCTAGTTAAATTAGTTGAGTTTACAAAATAAACACACACAATTAAAATGGAATTTTGACTTGAGAATATGAAAGTAAACACATAGAAGAAAGGAACTTAAATAAAATGCATGCAAGTGGAGTTGTGTGAATATAAGGATGTGATGGTTGGGATTCTTGGTTTCACTTAACCTTACCTAATTAACAAACCAACAAGCTAACAAGCAAATTACTTATTCATAATGTTAGATCCGATTTTCCTATTCTAGTTAATTACCTCTCTTGAATGTCAAATTAGCCCTAACTAATTGGATCAACCTATTATATCTCTATGCCAATTGAAATCCAACTAATTACATTAAGTGTTTGTGAAAATCCCTCAATGAGCCACATAGGGCTAGGAATATATTTCTATCTCCTACAAGAACCTAGAATGATTGTTACTTAACCTAATATGTATGTTTCTCTTTCGAAAGCTATACAAATCATTCAACACATCATTTACTGGCCAAGTAAATGAAGGGCATTAAATGTCAATAATAACCACACATAAGAACAAGCAACAAAATAAGAAAAACATGCCTTGATATTAATTAAGCTTGATTAAGCTACACCAAAAATCCCAACAACAAAATGTTTAGCTCATTACAAAAAGGGAACAAGGTAGAGAGTTAATGAAATACATTACAAGTGAGAAAAATAAAGAGGAAATACAAGTATAAGAATGTAATCCTTCCCTTAGATGGATTCTTTTCCAAACTTGTAATCCTTCCCAAAATTCCTCTTCTTCTTCCTTCTCTCTTTTACTCTGCCCTAACTTTTGCCTCCAAGTGCACCCTTTAGATGGATGAAGAATTAGTCTCTTTAAATGGGAGAACATGTTTTTAGGGTTACAAGACACAATACTCTCCAAAATTGCACAAAACGGGCTCAAAAAATCGAATTCGGGTGGTTTCAAAGTAGCCCGCAGTCTACCACGGAATGCATTCCGCGGCCTACCCTCAGGCTACAGAAAGTTCACTAGGGGGCTGGTAGATGCGGAATGCATGGAGCCTACTTTTAGATTTGTTCGTTTTGATACCCAGCTTTACTTTTTCTTGCACATTTAGTTCTTTTCACTCAATTCTTTTCCATTGAGTCTAGAAAATTCAAAAGTCATTCTAAATGGTCACTAAGCTTCAAAATGACTCCAAATGTAGTCTTTCAAGTTTTCCAAGTGTGCAAACAAGTCCTCATACTTCAAATTTCTTTGTAGAATTAGTCATTTTGCTCTTCTTTTGCTTTCTTTCTTCCCAATTGGTGATTTTGACCTACAAGGATGAAATTTAAACAATTGTGAGTAGAAATCCACTCAAGTAATCAATAATTTATTCATTTAAAAGCTTAAATAAGTGTGTAAATACACACTTATCAGCTGCAATTAGAAACTTCTATTGCCTAGATGCTTCTGGAAACGGTCCTAAAATATCCACTCTCCATTAGTAAAAGGGGCAAATCCCAATAATAGGTATCTGCATAAATCTAGGTACCCTAATCATATGTGCTTTCCACTAACATACCTCATATCGTTTTACAAGAGATTTCGCTTGTTCCTTTATGCTCATCAAGAAGTATCTCTGACGCAATGCTCTATACGCCAAGGCATTCCCTCCTAAATGGTTTCCACAAACCCCTATATGAATCTCTTATAAAATGTCGTTGTCCCTCTTCGCTGATACACACTTCAGATGAGCATTGTGACTTCCTGCTTATATAAATCATCGTTGATTATTGCTAAACCCTTGGCCCGTATTCGCAATCGTCTGGCTTCCACTACATCAGTTGGTACCCTTTCTTCTAATAAATACACTTTTATGACTCTCATCCAAGGGTCCCCATCGTCCTTTTCAGCCTCCTTTATTTCCAACGTTCCTACTAGAGATGATTCTTCGACCACAGTTATTATTGGCTTGCGCTTTCACTTCTTTCCTCTTAATACCTCCTTGGATAATGAATCTGCCTTACAGTTTTCTTCCCTTGGTACTTTTTGAATCTTCCAAGATTGAAAACCGTGAAGCAATTCACTTACCTTCATATAGTAAGCCATTATCAGTTCATCACGTACTTCAAACTCTTTTTACATATGGTGCACCACAAAGTCTACCAAAGATTGTGCTTTAACCATTCCTGTTACTTTGTACTCAATATCATACTCTCCCAATTCTACCACCCACTTCATCATTCTGCTAGAGATTTCAGGATGATTTAACATATACTTTAAAGGAAAATTGGTTCGGACATCGACGGAATGTGCTTGGAAGTAGGATCTGAACCTTCGGGCTGTAATAACTATTCCCAATACTACCTGCTCCATCAAGGTATATCTTCACTCCATGTCATTCAGGATATGACTAATGTAACATACCGGCCCTTCCGTGGTGCCGTCCCATTGCATTAAAACCGAACACACAGCTACGTAGGAAATCGCTAAATATAGCCTCAAGGTATCGCCTTTCTGTAGTCTCATCAATATAGGCGGCTTTTGCAAATCGCTCTTTAACTGTTCTATCGCCTCATTACATTCCTTTGTCCAATTGAACGATTCAGCTTTCCACAAAAGCTTGAATAGGGGATAACACTTATCCGCCATTCGTCATAAAAATCGATTGAGCGCAGCCAGCCGTCCCTATTAACTTCTGAATATCATGCAAGCTTTTTGGACTATCGAGTTTTTGAATCGCATTTATTTTATCTAGATTCACTTTAATGCCCCTCTAGCTGATCATATAACCCAAAAATTTACCTTCCGGAGTTCCAAAAGTGCATTTTTCGGGGTTGAATTTAATTTTGTTTGCTCGAGCTATGTCAAATACTTGTTTCAAGAGATCGGCCTCTAGATAAGTGGATTCTTGGTCACTATATACCATATTTTTCCCAATTAGATTAGAGAAAACTTTGTTGACCATTCGCTGATACGATCTCATTAGTATTCTTCCATCTGAAAGGCATGGTTGTATGATAGAACGTTCCCATTTCGATTATGAATGTTGTTTACTCCTCAGCGCACTCTGCCATCTTGATCTGGTGGTGCCCAGAAAAAGCATCTAGAAAACTAAACATTTTCTTTACAGTGGTTGCATCAATTAGCGCATCAATTCGAGGCAGTGGGTATGAATCGTTGGGACACGCTTTGTTGAGATTTGTGCACATTCGCCATTTCCCATTTGCTTTCTTAACCAAAACCACATTATCAATCCACTATGGATACATAACCTCCCTGATGAAGCCAGCTTTCAACAAGATCGGCAACCTCTTCCTTGATTACTTGTTGTCTGTCCTGCGCAAAATACTGTTTTTTCTGCTTAACAGGCTTTCGCGATGGGTCAATTTTAAGTGAATGTTGTGCAACCTCTCTATCTAGTCCTTCTAGATCATCTGTAAACCATGCAAATATATCTAAGTTCTTTTTTAGAAAGTCAATAAGTTGTACCTTTTCATATGTGGAAAACATCTTTCCAATCTTGAAAATTTTTCCAGCTGTTACTTCAATCTCCTCAATCTCATTAGCCGCTTCAAAACGATCTTCGATTCTCTCTTTTGTTTGGCTAATCGCTTATACAGACTTGCTCTTCACACTCTCCGTGTAGCATCTCCTTGACAGAAGTTGATCACCTCTTACCACCCCAATGCCCCTACTAGTGGGAAACTTCATCGCCTGATGTTGAGTGGATACAATCGTCTATATATGGCGTTATAGGCCATTAGAGCTTTCACTACTATGAAATGAGTGATTAACGTTACAATCGTAGGGCTTTTCCTAGCACGACCGTAAGTTCCACCGTCCTTTCTGATTCCACTATTGACCTGCAAAATCCTTGTAGTAGAGTGGAAATGGGCTTCAGCAACCGTTCTGGTAGCTTTAAGTTTTTGAAGGCTTCCCAATTTATAACATTCGTGGCACTTCCTATGTCTACCAAGATTCTCTTCACATCAAAGTTAGCAATATCCTCGGTGATGACTAAAGCATCATCATGAGGTAATGCTACCTCTTCCAAATCGCTGTCATAAAAAATGATAGGTTGTACGAATCTGGTAGCAGTGGAGATATTATTAATTGGCAGCGACCGGGAATAGGCTTTTTTACTATTTGCCGAATCACCTCTAGCGGCCATTCCTCCTGTGATAACATGAATAACCCCTGCTCGCGATTGCTGCTCCCCTCCTTCCGGTGGATTCTCCCTTTCTATTGGTTTGGGCAATTCCCCTTCCGTCACCAATTTGTCAACCTCTCTCCTCAGTTGATAGCAATCTTCTGTGTAATGTTCGTGCTCCTCGTGAAACTAGTAGAACTTGGCCTTATCACACTTTTTAAGCCTAGACACCAACTTTTGTGGCCAACGAATCGTTCCTAGAGGCAGACGCGGCATCACTGCCAAAGACTATTTGATATAATCCCTAATGTTCGAAGCATCCCCCGATCTATTCATTGTTTCCACAACTTCTATCGCTAATCTGCGAATATAATGTCTTTGTGACTGGCCTGCATGGTGTGTGGGTGCAGTTTACGGCCCGTGGAATCTGCCAGCGCAACGATTATGGGTAAAGCCTGTTCTAGGTGTTAAGAAACCTTACTGCCCAACCTGATTATCCTCCTCCACCTTGCGCTTTCCTCTAAATAGTTGACTTGTGTCAAATCGCGCCGAAAAGAACAAAACTTCTTCTTGGTCGATATGGAAATCCGCTTGCCTTAGCAATTCGAGCATTGTCATTAGCAGTCTCTTAGAAATGCTGATACGAAAACATTGGTTTTGCAAACCAGTTAGCAGAGCTGAAACAACGCTAGACATCTGCAGATCTTTTATTCCCAGAGTAGAGCAATTAAATCGCGAGATATACTCCTTCAGCGATTCACCCGTCCATTGTGCCACTTACATTAAAGATAACGTAGTCTTCTTTTTCCATGCATTGCTAGAAAAGCATATGGCGAATCGATTGGCTAATTCGGTGAAATTTTCGATTGACTTCGGTGGCAGTATATCAAACCAATCACCTTTCTTAACCGTTAAAGGAAACAAACGATAGGCTATGGCATTGGGCCACCCATGCAAATTCACTCAGTCTTGATACGTTCTCAGTTGATCTATGGGATCTGTGGTCCCATCATATTCCTCGGCTGGTTCATAAAACTTGGGCGGTAATTGGACGTTGCATATCTTCTCTGAAAAAGGATTTGCCTTCATCACTACCGGCCTCGATTGCGCCTCACGTTTCGCCAAGACTTCCCCGTTTTTTGCATCAACACCTCTTCAGAGAGGGCCTTTGGTTGTCCATGTGAGGGACTGCTTCTACAGGTGGGGCCACAAGAGCACATTCAAGATGTGGAACTGGCTGTACAGGTGGGACAGTTGTCTGCAGCCGTTGCGAAAGCAGGGCTAGCACCGCATTTAATTATTGT
>CAVNYN010213152.1:0-70586 GCA_963692815.1 Nyctanthes arbor-tristis
TTTTTTGGTGGGGGGTGGGGGGTTCTTAGTGGATTGTTTCGTATGTAGAAGTAGAAAGGTTAATTGAGGGAAAATGGAGAATATGCGTGTGTGTTATGATACAGAAGATTCATCTTGACAAGTCTCGTCTAACGCCATCCTACTAGACTTGACACATGACATGCATTGACGATAGATACCAGCTTGACCTGGACCCACCTCTAAGGCCAACTGAAAACTTCGCTTGAAACTAGGTAAACTTTCAGACTAAAATGATTTTATAAAATTCTTTATAGAGTTCTCTCTGTAAATTAGACTGATCCGACCTAAAAATATAAACAACTTCATCTACAAAAATCATATCAAATGAAATAGATATGCTTTTTCTCTCAATAAATTAACCAAACACCAAGATGTGAAATTGGAACACTTTTCAACATATTTAAACCTAGAACAATTATCAATAACCAAATGCATGTAGAGAAATTCAATTGCGCGGAGTTAAAATGATCTTGAAAACAGTAACTCATCAAAACTAATTTCCAACCAAGATTAATACATATGTTAAAAGTGTAACAGAAATATTTAAATAAATGCAATGTAATAGTGGCTGGTTGAGAACTCCAGAGGCGATCTAATAGATGCTCAAGCTCGATCCTCCCTATAAGAAAAACGTTATAAAATATATGAGCTAGTAACTCAGTGAATGGATAAGTTGAAAAATACATGTATACAATTTTCCATATTATTTATTCTGAAAATCTCTCTTAAACTCGATAATACATAGCCATAATTTAAAATGCAATGAAATCTTGAATGAAGTTCGAAAATAGTTTTCTTTACTTAAATAATACTGCAAGCTGCTTATCATGAAATACTGACAATATTGTTAAAATCATTTCATGTGAAGAATCATAATAAAATCGTTAAATACCATGTCATGGAAATCATTTCGTTTAAAGAATTATTATAAAATCCACCAATAGTACCACTGAATAGTAGTCTATATGTCCAGAGTAGTCTTGATGTACAAAGCATACTTTCCAGCACATAACATAATATAGTCATACGCGGGCAGAGCAAGCCCCCAAGGCTAACACCACCATACATGGTCCAAAGTCTATATGTGCATGACGATGAGTCCCAAAGACCTATACATAACGTATTCTAACACTGTGGAACACATCACAAAAGTGCAGAGCGGGTAATCATATAACGAAGTCATACAATGTAGAACACATCACAACAGTGTAGAGCGGGTCATAATCACATAGGTACTTATAGTCGTTTTAAAATAATTATTACAATATGCTTTCGTAGAAATTTTATAACATATCATACCGTACTTTCGTAAGAATTTTATAACGTCATATAACATGCTTTTGTAAGAATTTCATAACGTAACATAACATGCTTTCATAATAATTTTATGGTATAACGTAAGCATGTTTTCATAAAAATTCTTAACCTAATAACATAACTACTTATTGAAATTTCATTTTAAAAATGATAACATGCTTAAACATTTTAAGAATTTTATAAATCATTATAATAATAGAAAAGTGCTTGACCTTTAAAAGAATAATATTTAATAAAATATAGTGAAAAACATGCATAAGATTTGAAAAACATTTTTCCACTTACAGAGCTGAAGACCATAGCTAGTTCAAATGGCATGCTTTTCCAACCCACTTATCAACACCTAGAATCATAACATAGCAAATCCAATTTAATCTTCAGTGTCCTTATCCAACAAGAGATATAATTCCACTTTAAGTTTTGAAATCAAAGTCACTTGTTCCTAATAATTCTCAATCATCCGATTGTTATCCACACTTGTATTTATCCATTATACTCATTAGCATATCCATATCATGTCATTATCATCCCAATAGCATACACATCTACAATAGCATACACATCTATATAACAAATCATACTTCCACAATCATCGTTGAAATACATCATGTTATCATGTCCTAAAATGTCCAAAAACACTCCACCAAATAAGATCAACCATATAAATATAATTCCTATAGGATTTTGCCATCAAAGTTCGCCTAATATCAATCCTTTAGTTAATCACAATAGATCGTGTTATAACTTACTCTTATATCTTGTTTCCAATGTGTCATGTCATGTTCACAAACTATTTCTATGATTTCCACTTTCGCATATATCCACTTTATCTATTTCCGTTTAACTTATTTCAATTCCTTCTTCATTCATAATATATAAAACCTTAAATTCTCAATAACATCAATATATGCATTTCATAATAGTTTTCCACTTATTTTCAACATTCCACTAATATCAATTGTTAAATATCACTTTTATTCTTAAATCATTTTTCAAGCATTATTAAATCATAACTTTCAAGACCCATATTCATATACATTAAAAGAAATCCGCAACATAAAATTCCCAACTCATTTACTACTCATTTTTCACCACTGTTATGCCATAAATCACATTTACCAAGCATAATCCACAAAATCTCCAAAATTCACACATATAGGGTTTATGAAAATCTTATAATAATATTCAATTGAAGTTACTAAGTTAAAACACATTCTCTTATGACATAGAGAACAGTTATTAAGCCTCAATCATGAAATTAGACTATAAAATCAACATCCAATACAAAATGTATAAATCCTATAAATCACCTCTTAACTTACCTAATTTTGATTTGTGGAAGAAAATTTAGCATTCATGTGCTAAACCATGTCAACCAAGTGCAAAATCCCCAAATTTTTCTTCCTTTTTCCTTCCTTTTCTTTTTCTTTCTTTTCTTTTCTCTCCATTACTTCCTCTCAGCCGAAACTTGCGTGAGCTAGTGTGTGTTTGACTCCAAAATGCAACGTAGTCTTGCATAAATAGAGAAATTTGCACTCAAGGCCCCTCAACTTTCATATGTGATATAAGTTGGTCCTTAATAATGTTATCTACCCATAAGTCCTTCAACATTTAATTCTTCCTTTTTAGATAACTTAGATTTTGACCTAAATAATTTAAATTTGACCTTGACTTGACTATTTCACCTTTGACTTTAATGGTAAAAGTTGAACTTTGAAAATAAGAGAACTGGTAGTTGCAATCTAACATCCTTTAAAGAATTTCGTCCTTGAAATTCAATTGACAAGTGCATGAAAGATGATGATTTCTTGACCCTTATATGTCCTTGAATTCTCCAACTTTAATCCTTTAATCGAATAATCTTCCATAGTATATTTACAATAGCAACGACTTGGCATTTCGAATTGTTCATATAAGATCGGAAGATTTCTCGTCATTTCCTTTTTCCCTTGGAACACTTCGACTCTGCTACCATTGACTTTCTCTCAACTTATTATTACCTCATATCTTTAATATGCCAAATGATATTGACCCAAAAATATTGCCATCATACATATACAAAATCTTAAAACCAAAATTTTCTCAATTAATATCAATATTCCAATTCAACCATATATGCTTGCAATCGTGGGGGTATAGTAATGACCTTGAAGAGGAAGTTAATGAACAATCCTTAAAACTCGTGAATATCCTCATAATTCATATAACCCAAATGCTTAATCAATCACCAATACATAATAGTCATTGGAAAATAAAAATCCAAATAATGTTATGAAGTGACTTGAAAATAATACAATAGTCCTCAAACCTTGATAAATAATATTTGTAGTAAAAGTAACCTCATTTAGTTGCATACAATCAATATTTATGATCTCAACTCAACATACCATGATTTCAAGGAAACCTCCCTTGCATATGGTTCTCTTAAATCATAACTTTCAATACCTATATTCATATACGTTAAAACAAATCCACAACATAGGATTCTCAACTCATTTTCTACTCATTTTTCATCACCATTATACCATAAATCACATTTACCAAGCATAATCCACAAAATCGCTAAATTCCACACATAGGGTTTATGAAAATTTTATAATAATATTGAATTGAAATTACTAAGTTAAAACACATACTCTCTTATGACATAAAGAACAATTATTAAGCCTCAATCATGAAATTAAACTATAAAATTAATATCCAATATAAAATGTATAAACCCTAGAAATCACCTCTTGACTTACCTCTTTTGATTTGTGGAAGAAAATTTAACACCTATATGCTAAATCATGACAACCAAGTGCAAAATCCCCAATTTTTCTCCCTTTTTCCTTCATTTTCTTTTTCTTTCTTTCTTTTTCTCCCCATTTCTCCCTGTCAGCCGAAACTTGCGTGAGCTAGTGTGTGTTTGACTCAAAAATGCAAGAAAGTCTTGTATAAATAGGGAAATTTGCACTCAAAGCCCCTCAACTTTCTTATGTGATATAAGTTGGTTCTTAATAATATTATTTAGCCATAAGTCCTTCAATATGTAATTCTTCCTCTTAAGTCGTTTGATAACTTAGATTTTGATCCAAATAATTTAATATTGATATTGACTTGACTAATCCACCTTTGACTTTAACGGTAAAAGTTGAACTTTGAAAATAAGAAAATAGATCGTTACACATCTTTTGACGAGTTAATTTCTCAGTGATGAAAATAAATAAAATAAAAGGTTAGAAAGAACAATCCGTAAGAAAAAAGCTTGCATTATATACAATTTAACAGGCAATACATCCAACAAACGTCAACTAATTTAAGTAAAAGAAATATTTGGAAGGTAAGTGAATTTGTTTAATCACCGTGTACAAAAATCAAATATGAATTGCGTTAACGTTACATTGTGTTAAAACATATAACTTTCGAATATGCATCCATCTAATTATATGATGATCAAACAACAGACAAATTAGAAATTATTACGTGAAATATATTCATTTACTTGAGTTGGATCCAAATGCCTTCGCTAGGAATATCTTGATGAACCACAAATAGAAGATAGTATCCAGATGGTGCAAGATCGCTTGACGTTGGTGTCGTCACATGAATTTGGTACTTGGATAGTCCGACAGCTGTTATGTTGCCGCTATTCAGCACTAATAACCTTTGATTCATTGAAAAGGCATGCGTGGTGAATGAAGGTGCTGCCATTGTCACCATAACCGAGTTTCTATTTAGCCTGCCAGGAGGATTAATGGTGAATCGAACTCGGAGTTGCTTCCCATAACCAATTCTAGATTGCGAAGCAGGTGAAGTTATTTTGGGACGCAACCTAGCGAAATTTCTATCCAAATAGGAAGGTGAAAATGCTTCCAAGGTTAAATCTGTGGGGAAAAGAACACCTGTGTAATTATCATATTGATGAGGATTGCTACCCCCAATGAGAACTCGACCATCACGAAGCAATATTGCGGTTGAGTGGTACATTCGAGGCCTAGAACTTGGATTTTGTACTTCGAATCTTGATCCGCTCGCACTATCTGGACTGTAAATAACTGGTAAGAGAACTGGATTTCGACCCAATTCCCATCCAGCGGTGCCCGTAGATGCTCCATTAATGATCAATACCTTGCCATTGGGTAGCAAGACCATGTCACCCATGACTCTAGCCAAAGGCATGGTTTCCATTGTCCATTGTGGATTGGGGTCGGTTATTGTAATCCTTCCACAAGTGCTAAGGGCAGGAACAAAATTACCCCTCATTGCACTAACATACGCTCCTTTTGGTGCACCACCACACACCAAAACTTCAGCTCCAGTGGCTCCTCCTTGCAAGTTCTTCAACGGAAGAAAAACCGCCGAACCACTGCTCGGATAATTTCTTGGGTCCCCACCAGGAATCGTCGGGTAAGTTTTCACCACCACCCCTTTATTATAATCGAACAAAATAGCTCGATTGTTGGCAAAAATGAACAAGTTTCCATCCACATTTAGAAAAACAAATGGATACAAATTGTTCTCGATGTTTCTGTCATTCGTCTCCGTCATAAATGGCAAATTGAAGGATCCATCAGCAGAGGATCTTTTCGGATAAAACTCATAATTAAATTGCCCACGACCGCCGATGATAATCTGCCTCCCATCCGGCAGAATATGATTGGTGGCGTACCATCTTCTCTGTGCAAGAACATTGTTGGTTTCTTGCCAGTCACAAGAAGTACCATTGCAAGGTTGGTAGGTTCTGACATTGTGGTCTCCATCATTGAATCCTCCAGTTTCCATCAAAGTTCCATCGGGCATAACCGCGCCGGAGGAGCACCAGGTATTGGTAAGGACCATGAGGGGGCGGACGGCATTGGCGGCAAGGTCGTACTCGACCGAGTGGGCGGTGCAATCATTTTTCAGAGTGAGATCATTTGGATCGTTCCGGCATTTCCCATTGGGGAGGGAAATGTTAGAAGGACCGAAATCGGTTCGATCCAAGATGACAACTTTGTCATTGTTGAGGAGTTGCATGTGCATGGCTGATATGCCAATGTTTGGTGCAAGTAAGTCCCACTTGCCACCGGCGGCTTCAGTCAGAAAATTCCGGCCACTCGATGGCAGCAATAATACTATTACAAATAGCTGCCAGTGCCGGAGAAGGAAGCAAAGTATAAAATTTGTATCCATATGAGAGATCTTTCTTTGTTTTAAAAGCTACTTATAAGACAAAGTGGAAGTGTGTTGAAGTAAGGGTTATGAGGGTTATGTGGGCTCTTATATTATTTTTTGAGGTGGGATGGAGTGAGAAGTAATCGTATATACATGTAATCCAAATTATATTTAAATAGATATTGTATTCTTTTCTTTTCCAAGGGGGAATGTCACCTAAATAAGTTGTTAAGTTTATAAATTTGGACTTTGTATATATTAATTGTCAGAATTATATTGCTGGTGTTAATATAATATATTATGAAAATATATATATCAATAAGTTCTATATGCAAAATACTTTATATTTTGGCCAATTATTTTTCATATATTGCTAGAGTCATGTGATTTTATTGTTACCATGGGCGATCAAATATTCTCGTGATGTATATATAATAATATATTTGGTACGTTTAATAATTAAATAAGAATATACTGCATTAATTAGTACTATCAATCAATTAATCCTTATATATACAAGTTATTTGGACAATTGGATATGTACATTGAAGAAATTAAATTAAATGTAATTAACGATCAATAATCCTAGTCAAATTATTACTAATTGTAACTAGCAATAATATAATATAATCGGTAATCCTAGTAAAAAGAATTAAATCATGGAGGTTTTTGTTATTTTATGTATTCCTAAACAATAGGGAGCCCTACCTAATTAACAGGAGAAGTGGCCTTGAGGTGCATATGCGCATTCAGAGAGAATGTTTGCAGACAAGTGTCTATCTCTTTGTCTGGGGGCGTAGTATTAAATTATATATATAGTATAATAATACATTTGATTTGATTCCTATGCATATGTATTATTCAAACGTGGGTATTAAGTACTTGTTTCAGAATGTCAGATTAAGGATGCATGCAAGGTATATATGCTCATTCAGAAATGTCTAATGCTTGTTTAGGAACAAGGTTTAGTTTAATTTGTGTTGTTGGTACCATTGGACTTGCCTTAATTAATTGCATTTGACTTCCTTCTAATGATTTATTAGATGGATTATTTTTATAACTTAATTGAAAAATTAGTTTTCATTAAAGTATTTAGTTTTCCTCGGCATTGACCGCCCGGCCCAAAATTCCTAATTAAAATATATATTATTGCTTGTTCTTTTTAACCATGCTTTTTTAAGTATCCCCAGCGAATATTTCGGCTAGCTAGATTGCTTCTAATGCACAACATTCTCCTGCTATATACGGTTATGACTTGTGAATTATACCTCAAAAAAAAAAAAATAAATAAAAACACTGGAAAAGTAACAAAAATACAAAGCTGGCCTGCATGCCGCCTTATTGAAAAGGTTCGCTAAATGGCTTGGGTGCCAAATATTCCATTCCCAAAAAGCCAACCCTAATTATATCTTGTTTGATACAATTATTAATTAATTAAAAAAATTGTTCGTTTTATATAACACGCTTGCTAGAAAATTATTGATGATGAAAATTTTCTAATTAACACCAATATATATATATATGTATATACATATATATAGGTGCCGTTTATGGCACCTAATATCTCATTTGAATGTATGTATGTGCACCATGTAGATAAATGTAGTCATGCGGCTTGCATCTACGTAGTCATATGAGATATTGGTGCTATAATAGAACTTATTAATCTTAAAAAATTATTGATGTAACAACTCCACCTTTGGAAGCATATAATGACAAAAAACTAGGAACATATATTTAGTTATATATGAAAGTCAAATAACCAAATGCTAGCTACTAGCTTCTACTTGCATTTCTATTTATATGTGTGTGTCTAACTAACCACCTCACGAATATTGACCAGAAAAACAAAAGGACGCATCGACGTTAATGTGTGTGTCTATATATATATATATATATATATATATATATTGCTTTCGAATATTAACCACCTCACGGTCCATCGTTGAACTACATCAAAGTTCAAATAAGAACAAATTAATTAATTCCATAATTTCTCTGCATATTGCAGTAAAGAGTTTTAAAGACGTAAACCAAGCACGTTGGATTGGTCTAAGGTTGTTATCATGTGTCAATGAATGGTCATCAACTCATCATCCAGAGTGCAAGTGCGTACACAAGTAATTTCTCCTAATTTTGCCGAACCACTGCTAAATTTAGAGCATGTCTAACCAAGCAATGACTTCTAAGTTAGGTTGCATTTCAATTTGTCTTTTAAGTGTATTATACTCTGATCATGAGAGTTTTCAATAAAAGTTAGAGCTCAATAATTGGGATGATTTTTTAAAAAGTCATAAGCAGCTTTGAGAATGAATATGTTATTGAACATATATTTGGTTATCTTCTCTTATTAAAATAAGTTACCAGAACAATCGTATCACTCAAAAAGCTAGTACTTGAACCAAGCTAAAAGCAAATTATTTGCAATAGGCCTTTAGCTAAGTATGGCTAAATTGGAAAGCCCTTCTGCTTAGGAAAAAGTGACTGCAAGTAAAAGTTATCCAAATAGATTTTCTATGACACCTTCAAAGCAAAATACTATGAGCTTATTTGGTTCAAATTATGGATTTGAACTATAATGGGGAAATTATAATGAGAATTATATGGTCTTTCCACCACACTATTTGTATAAGAGATCTAGATGATCGAACGATGGTAGATCAAGTTTGGTGATACAGAATTGAATTAAAGCATGGCCTAATTTGTGTTGACTTTATTTTTTCTTTTCTCTTCTTTTTTTTAATAATTCTATACTAAGACACATTTTGTTCTTTATGCATAAAGGGACATACATTGGTCATCTTAGATTGATTGTTTGTTGGGTCTTCATATATAATTAGAACTCGCCATTTGCGTACTAACAATCAATCTAATGGAACGACGACCAACTAAGCATATACATACAAACACATGTATCATAGTTAATCTCTTAATTCATCTTGGTAACGTAATATGACATGTTTCGGTATTTTGCAAGGCAAATAAAAAGTGATTACTTTAATTCTAGACTAATATTTCTCCAAATTATAAATTATATGACCTTCAGGCTTCAAGCATCTCATTTTCTTCATCAAGAAATACATAACATAAAAATCATTTCAAAGGTCAATAAACAGTTATTTTGGGTAATAGAGGGAGAAAAAAACCTAGTTGAACCCGTCCTATGTATGATTTTGTAAATATATTATTATTCCGATCAAAAGGAGTAAAAAAAAAAAAAATTATTTTTAGAAGAAGGAATAGAATCTTATAATTAAAAGAAGAAACCGATAATAACTAATATGCCTGTCAATGTTTATATATAAACTAATAATAACATGATCAGAAAATTAAAACGTATGCCTAAACTGAAAGTAAGGGCGCTTCATTAATCAGTTACGTACACACACATATATATGAGATGCATGGAATAATCAAGTACGTACCAGAAATATATTCTTTAAGAGATTTTATGCAATTAAATATGATTAGCTGATTATTATGATCATTTATAAGTCAACATTTTTGTTTCTATAACCAAACTCAATCATCAGTCCGAAAATTTTCATCATAATCACCAATATCCTACATTAATTACTAATTGATCCCTTTCAATACATATAAAAAATAAATATTGGTAATATCATATGATATGAGAAATAAATTGACAATATTACAATTTCAATACTAAGAGAAACTTTAACGCTGAGGATGTACACCATATATATATATATATATATATATATAGTAGGTACCATTCGACAAATTAAATACACAGTATGTGTGTTGACCTTATAAATTAATCATACATAGTTTAAAAATGATCTTCCGTTTGATGATCTCCCACCATAATTACTACATATATATGTATAATAAGGACCCAAGTGATCAATTGATTTAATTAGTTAATTAATTAATTAATTTGGACCCATATTCCTTCACTAGGAATATCTTGATGAACCACGAATAGAAGATAATATCCTGCTGGTGCGAGACTTTTGGAACTTGGTGTCATGACTTGAATTTGGAAGTTGGATCGCTCGACCGATGTAACATTGCCTCCTCCGAGATTCAACAATCTTTGATTCATTGAAAATGCATGTGTAGTAAATGAAGGTGCAACCATGGTTACCGTGACCAAATTTCGATTGACCCTCCCTGGAGGAATGGTGAACAAGATGACAAGTTGTTGTCCATATCCGATTTTAGATCTTGACGACGGGGAAAGTATTCTAGGGCGCAAACTCAAAGATCTTGGCTCCAAATATGAAGGTGAAAATGCCTCTAAGGTTAAATCGGTTGGAAAAGTTACATTGGTGAAAGTGTCAACCTCATGAGGGTTGCTACCTCCAACAAGAACTCGACCATCACGAAGCAATAGCGCAGTCGAGTGGTACACACGGGGTTTGGAACTTGGATTTTGTACTTCAAATCTTGATCCATTTGGATTGTCAGGACTGTAAATCACTGGTGATAGAACTGGGCTTTGACCTAGCTCCCAACCTGCAGTACCGCGTGATACTCCGTTAATGATCAAGACTTTGCCGTTTGGTAACAATACCATGTCACCCATGACTCTAGCCATGGGCATGGTTTCCATGGTCCACTGTGGATTGGGAGCAGTTATTTGAATCCTTCCACACGTGTTAAGTGCTGGAACAAAGTTACCCCTCATTGCACTAACATATGCTCCTTTTGGTGCACCCCCACACACCAACACTTCAACTCCAGTGGCTCCTCCTTGCAAGTTCTTCAATGGAAGCAAAACCGCGGAACCACTGCTTGGATAATTTCTTGGATCTCCTCCTGGAATAGTTGGGTAAGTTTTTACCACAACCCCTTTAGTATAGTCGAACAAAATAGCTCGATTGTTGGCAAAAATGAACAAGTTTCCATCCACATTTAGAAAAACAAATGGATACAAATTGTTCTCAATGTTTCGATCATTCGTCTGAGTCAAGAATGGCAAATTGAAGGATCTCTCAGCTGCAGATCTTTTCGGGTAGAACTCATAATTAAACTGCCCTCGGCCGCCAATTATAATCTGTCTCCCGTCCGATAGAATATGATTGGTGGCATACCATCTATTTTGTGCAAGGACATTGTTAGTTTCTTGCCAGTCACAAGAATCATCATTGCAGGGTTTGAACGTCCTGACATTATGGTCACCATCGTTGAACCCGCCAGTTTCCATTAAGGTTCCATCGGGCATTGCGGCACCGGAGGAACACCAGGTGTTGGTGAGGACCATGAGGGGGCGGACGGAATTGACAGCGATGTGGTACTCCACCGAGTGGGCCGTGCAATCATTTGTCAGGGCGAGATCATTTGGATCGTTCCGGCATCTCCCATTGGGCAGGGAGATGTTGGAAGGACCAAAATCGGTCCGATCCAAGATGACGACTTTGTCATTGTTGAGGAGTTGCATGTGCATGGCTGATATGCCGATGTTGGACGCAAGGAGATCCCACTTGCCTCCTGCTGCATACGTCAGAATAGTTTGGGGACATGGCAGCAGTACTAGTACAAAAAGTATCTGTTGTAGAAGGAAAGAAACCATCATAGCTCGACTCATTCTGTCGGACTTGATTTTTCTCTGTAATTTGCTAACAAAGCTTGTAGAGAAAATGAAATTTGAAAGTGTGTGTGGTGCAACGAGGGTAATCGAATGGGCTTTATATACTATCCAAGGGAAGAATAAGAGACAAACTGCAAGAATTGAATATTAATATTTGTAGAATGCTAATAATCATCTTGTTTGCAGGCGCATGTACATATTTGAAGTTCATTCATTCTTGTGCATGGAACGTGCAGGGGTGTAGTATAATATTTTAGATTAATGATACGCATTCTTACTAGTTCACCGGTTGCTTTACCGGTTGACAATTTTACCCTTAAAAATCTAAATCCCTAATAAGTCAAGTATCTTAATTGACAGTTTTATCATTTAACTTCTGTTTATAATTTGTCAACCGGTAAACTAACCGGTGAACAAACAGAGATGTTTATCATTATTTAATATTTTAATCTCAGATTAAGGATGCATGCACGAACTTATATATATAATTAACTGAACATCCTATTTATTATGTTAATGTCAATATTTGTATACGTGTAATAATTAATGTATCAGAGATTAGAGTATTATTTATCTAGCATTAGGTGCTCTTATTACAAATTAAGCTGTGCCACAAGAAAATAATAATGCTTAAATTTTGCCTTTCTTCCTTCCCTTTTTCCTTCTTTCTGCTGCCCCCCGGGGGTTGTGGGTATCATCCGTTGATTATATAAGTGAAACGCGTCTCTTGTTTAAAAAAAAAAAGTGTTTAAATTTTGTTTGTTGATAGAAATTTGAGAAGCTTAGCTAGTCTTTTGATTATATTCTTTATTGATCTTTATATACACAATTATTAATCTATTAATTTGCCTTAAAAGTCTACGTGTTTTCTGTGAGTAATGTTCACCCACCCACTGTGGGCGGGGTTACACCGCCTACTTCTAACGTGTCACATACATAGCAGACACACATGACGGCCATGCGTGTGTCACGTCAGGAGATCGGAAGAGCGTCGTGTAGAAATAGGTATTGTAACATCGCCCATAGTGGGTGAGTGAACAAAATTATGTTTTCTGTACCTTATTATAATCTTTAGAAGAATATATATAGCAAGTAAATTTGACGGTAACATATATAGCTGTCAATCTTCAATTTTTTTGGGGGAGGATTGTCAAATATATCCAGTTAATTAATATGAGACGCATTGTTGGTTATATTGTAATTCAATGTTCCGTCAATAAAAGTGGATCTTTATAGTATATGAATAAACATTATAGAATAGAATTGTTTGCAAAAACAGTATTATAGACTTACTTAAGTTCAGTACACAGTTGATCAAATTTACACATTAATTAATGGAAGGTTATTAGCTTTCTTTTCCTTTTTCCTTTTTCTTTGTTTTTTTGAAAGGAATCAAATTTTCATTTTTTTTCTTTTTTTATTTTATACAAAGGGGAGATGGGGGAAGATTGGATAAATAAGAGAGTGGTATATGTAGTTCAAATTGGGGACCTTCCACCTAAAACATGGGCAATTAACTACCGCAGCACTTGTTCTCAAATCACAGATCAAATTCACTTTTTACTTTACTTATTTTAGTTATTGAACTAATTAATGGAGTGCTATTGGTTACATATAAAAGAAAAAAAACTTTAAAATTGATTACAAGGGGAAAAAAGGAAAACTTTAAAATTAATGTAACAATAATTGTGCTCAATCCTTCATGGATGGCATTATTCTATTTGTCTAACCTAATTATTAGAATTAATAACCAGAAAAATTAATCAGGGACACACTGAAGTCAAATAACAAAAAATTAATTCATTTCTAAGTGCATGCATTTTTTCTCTGTTACTTGAAAAGCGACATAACAATTAAAAATAAAAAGTCAAAATCTATATCTATGTATATCTAATATCTAAATCAAATGCCGTATAAACAACTTTTCCTCCTAAACTGCTGACGTCATGGTTGATGTCATATTTTGTTTTTCATTATTTTATTTTATTTTTTCTATTTTGAAATAGCTAATTAGCGCAGTTTAACCCTACCATTTCTTCTTATTGTTTAATCTAACTCTAACTTCTACAACTTAGTAATTTCAACATTGAATCTCATTTTTTTTAAATTGTAATATAGTATTTTTTTACTTAAAAAGACAATAATACTCTCAAATTCTCATTAATTAAGTTAAAATCCATATCTATATATTATTATTAATCTAAATTAATTGTAACTTCTGCGTCATCGATTGGTGCTCTATAAGCTAATTGATTACGTTATATATATATATATATATACATATATCAAAATTAAAAGTTGTCTAAGCAACTTTTTCCTTCTAAACTGCTGATGTCATAGCTGATGTCATATTTTACTTTTCATTATTTTATTTTTTTCTATTTTAAAATGGCTAATTAGCGCATTTAACCCTAATATTTCTTCTTATTGTTTAATCTAACTCAAACTTTTAAAACTTGGTAATTTCAACATTGAATCTCACTTTTTTAATTGTAATATAGTATTTTTTTAACTTAAAAAGACAATAATACTTTCGAATTCTCATTAATTAACTTAAAATCCATATTTATATATTATTATTAATCTAAATTTATTGTAACTTCTGCGCCATCGATTGGTGCTCTAAAAGCTAATTGATTATGTTATGTTTTGTTTATTTTCCACTGTTTTCTCCTAATATAGAATTTGAAATTACATTTCCATATTTCCAAATAAACGCATAAGGATTGAAATTTTTTCCTATAAATTTGATATTTTTTAATATTTTCCATGAAAAACAAATGCAATCAAAACATATTGTAGGTTGTTTACAGAAAATGCCTATAATGAGAAGGGTGAGGGTGGCTTCTATTTCTTTGTAAGGAGAATGGCTCCTTGGAATACCATCAATGGCAGTTGGTGGGGTTAACACTTAGTAGATTTGTACTTACATTATACCGTCAATGTCAATAATTTTTTAGTTTTTTGCCTTTTTTCTTAAACATTTTTAACGTTTTTGCAAAATGAGTGGGGAATTGGAAATTTAAGATGTTTCTACATTTATGTTTGTTTGTCAAAAAATCATAACTCAAATAAATTTCTTAAGTTATATGGATGAATATAAAAAAATTTTCACAGTTATATTTATTTAATTCTTCTTTCAAATTAGTTCCCTTTTTCATAAGTTTGAATTTCTAAATAATAAAATGTTAATTCTAAACTTTTAAAGATGTTGAGAATATAAAGAATCAATTCATAAGTCAAGCATGTGGTTTGATTGATATACAAGAATAGAAAATATATATTCTTCACAGCATCAACATTATAATAGGGCGTTATGTGCAGTAAATAAGGACATATACACCATGCCATGCAGGTGGATTGGTCTAACTAAATGTAAGAAAAGATTTCTACTACTGAGTTTATTGGTCTAATTGTTTTTGACTTTTTCCGTTGATGTACATTTATATTTTTATATTTTCAATTTAATTGATGTACAAATATTTCTCATTTACTTTTCAAATTCTTATTAGTTATATTTTTGAACGCGGCTCTTATCGTGCATCACACGGGTGTTATACTAGTATATATAGATAGAAACTAATTCATACAAGTGCATGCATTTCAATAAGACAAGAAATTAATAATTGTAACCTAAAGAGTTAATTCTAAAAAAAGTTTGCATACAAACATTAGCTAACCTTTTCCCTTCCCTTCCATAAGAGGCGCCTGCGTCATGCAGCTACCTTTTTTCCCCCACTTTCTATGACTTTTCTAGTGTTATTTGGTGCTTGGCGGTATCATTCACAAGTCATAATAGAAACAGATTAATTGACATAATCTATACGAGTTGGTAGAGATTGTGTTTAATTTGTTTGTATGCATAATATTTTCGTACAAAAAGAATTTTGTAGTTGTGCTGGTGACAGGTGTCTACAAAAGATTTGTACAAAAATTGTGTACATATAACATAATGCACTCGCATTATCTTGTTTGATACAATTATTAATTACAAAAATTGTTTGCTCTATATGAAGTATTAAAAACACTACTGCTGATGAAAATTTTCTAATGCCGTTTATGGCATATATGTAACAGCTCACGTGACTAATTGCATGTTTGCACGCCATGTTGATGCATACAGTCATGTGGCATGTATCTATGTGATTGTTAGAAATTTATTGAGTCTAATTACAAAATAATGTCATACTACAATTTATAAACTTATTGGCAAACACATCTCAAAATTTATAGTGTACCATCTTGGGAAGTATATATATGATAATTACAAAAAAAATAAGAATATAATGTTATATATGAAAGTCAAATAAATAAATGCCATTTCTAACTAACTAGAGTCACGATACTGACCAGAAAAACAAAAGGATACGTTATTTTTTATTTTTGCTTTTAAATTCTAAAGGAAATTCCCTTAAAAAAAATCTAAAGGAAATGTCTACCATTTTTTAACCGTCCATCGTTAAACTATCAAAGTCAAATAAGCACAAATATATAGATTGTCTGACATTTTCAAAGCAAAAGGCTATGTGCTTTGTTTGATTCAAATTATGAATGTGAATAATAGTGAATAAATTATAACGAGAAGTACATGAATTTCCACCACCATATTTGTATATGTGATGGTCCAGCGATGGCAGTGCTGGAAGTAAACTTGATTTGGGCCAAAACAAAAACTTGGGCCTAAAAGTCCAGTAAAAAGAATTTTTTAGAATAAGCCCAATCGGCCCATTAACTAAAAATCTCTTTTGAATAAGTTTTGGGAGATATTTTTAAGAGATATTTCTAGATAGTTTCTAGACATTTTTAATGAATAAATATCCAAAATATTTGTGTAGAGAATTCTAGATGATGAATTATGGCCGTTAGATTAAGAGAATGGCGGGAAAATCCTAGCCATTGGTTAAAGAGGTGCCCCTAGTATAAATAGGGGTGTTGTGTTCCAATTTGAGGTGTGTGAGTGAAGTGAAAATGTAAAAGAAAGAAAAGAGTTCCTTTGTAATACTTTCTCCTCTTCCACTACCATTTCCATTGTTCCCTTCTCGAAACCTTTCAAGCCTTCTTACTAAAAATTAATTTTCATATTCCAACAAAGTAGTACCAGAGCCCGATTCAAGAGAGAGTTGTTAAAAAGCCATGGCTATGGGTGGTATGGCATCCTTTCAAGTTCCATCACTAAAGGGAAGCAACTATGATAATTGGAGCATCAAGATGAAGGCTTTACTTGGAGCACATGATGTTTGGGAGATTGTGGAGAAAGGCTGCAGTGAGCCACAAGATGAGGCATCACTTTCCCAACAACAAAGGGATAGTTTAAAGGATTCAAGAAAGAGAGACAAGAAAGCTCTCTTCCTCATCTATAAAGCATTAGATGATGATGGGTTCGAGAAGATTTCCAATGCAAAATCCGCCAAGGAAGCATGGGAGAAGCTCCAAATTCCTACAAAAGAGAAGCGAAAGTAAAGAAGGTACGTCTTCAAACTCTAAGAGGTGAATTTGAGGCATTACATATGAAAGAATCTGAGTCTATCTCCGATTATTTTTCAAGAGTCTTGGCCGTTTCAAATCAATTAAAAAGAAACAGTGAGAAATTAGAAGATGTGAGAATTATGGAAAAGATACTCTAGTCTTTGGATCCCAAGTTCGAGCATATTGTTGTGACAATCGAAGAAACAAAAGACTTGGAAGATATGACTATTGAGCAACTCCAAGGATCATTACAAGCCTATGAAGAAAAGCATAAGAAGAAACAAGGGATCACCGAGCAACTTTTCAAGATGAGCATAAAAGTGAAAGAAGAAAGCCAAGGTAACAATAGAAGTCAACACGGCCAAGGTCGAGGTCGAGGTCGAAGTAGAGGACGAGGTGGTAACCACAATGGTAGCCAAGGATTAGCTACAACAAAAATAATTATGAGAAAAGAGAAACCTCAACAAGAGGACGTGGAAGGGGACATTCAAACTCAAGGTATGATAAATCTCAAGTCCAATGCTTGAACTGTGAAAAGTTTGGGCATTATGCTTGGGAGTGCACGACTAAAAATAATAGAGTTGAGGAAAGGACTAACTACGCAGAAACAAAAGAAGATGATGTGCCACTACTACTAGCACACGAGGTTGATGATGAAAGTCAAGAAACCACATGGTATCTTGACACAGGAGCAGACAACCATATGTGTAGAAGAAAACGTATGTTTACAGAGCTCAATGAAAATGTGAGTGGCAATGTTTCTTTTGGGGATGAATCGAAAGTACTAGTACAAGGAAAAGGTAACATTCTTATCCGTGCTAAGGATGGAAGTCATTGCATGATTTCTAGTGTTTATTATCTGCCAGACATGAAAAGCAACATCATAAACTTGGGTCAGCTCTTAGAGAAAGGCTATAATATTTATTCAAAATATTATTGCCTTTTCATAATAGATGATAAAGGAAAATTAATAACCAAGGTGAGAATGTCAAAGAATAGATTATTTCCTCTAAACATCCAGAATGATGTTGCAAAATGTCTTAAAGCTTGCTATAAAGATGCATCATGGCTTTGGCATCTCCGGTTCGGGCACCTTAGTTTTGGAGGACTTGAGCTACTATCCAAGAAAAATATGGTGAAAGGATTACCGCATATTAACCATCCTAATCAGCTTTGTGAAGGATGCTTGTATGGAAAGCAATTTCGGAAAAGCTTTCCAAAGGAGGCTAACTCAAGAGCCCAGAAGCCGCTTGAGCTTATACATGCAGATGTTTGTGGTCCAATTAAGCCAAGTTCTCTCGGTAAGAGCAATTATTTCCTTCTCTTTATAGGTGATTTTTCAAGAAAAGCATGAGTGTATTTCTTGAGGAAAAATCAGAAGTTTTTGAAGCCTTCAAGAAGTTTAAAGTTGCAGTAGAAAAAGAAAATGGACGTCCCATTAAAGCATTAAGGACCGATCGAGGAGGAGAATTTACTTCTAAGGAGTTTTTGAAGTTCTGTGGAGAAAATGGAATTTGACGTCCTTTAACAGTTCCAAGATCCCCCTAACAGAATGGAGTGGCAGAAAGAAAGAATAGAACTATCCTCAATATGGCACGAAACATGCTCAAGAGTAAGAAAATGACAAAAGAATTTTCGGCAGAAGCTGTTGCATGTGCATTTTATTTATCCAACTGATCTCCAACAAGGAGTGTATAGGGAAAGACACCACAAGAAGCTTGGAGTGGAAGGAAGCCTGGAATTTCCCACTTACGAGTTTTTGGGAGCATTGCTTACGCCCATGTACCAAACGAGACAAGAAGAAAACTTGATGATAAAAGTGATAAGCTCATTTTCGTTGGCTATGATACAAGCTCAAAGGGCTATAAGCTTTATAGTCCAAGAAATGGGAAAGTGATCATCAGTCGAGATGTGGAGTTCGATGAATAGAGCAACTGGGATTGGAATACTCCAGAAGAAAACTATAATTTCTTTCCCCACTTTGAATAAGAGCATGAGAAGCAGCCAACAATGGAGCAAGAAGCTGAAGAGTCCAGCACGCCACCGGCTTCACCAACAAGATCTGAGGATAAAAATTCTCCACCGTCTTTCTTGAATAAAAGAAATGAAGAATGCACAAGAAGCTTGCAAGATATATATAGAGATACTGAAAGGCTTGATAATCTCACCATTTTTTGTCTCTTTGCAGACTGTGAACCATTGAATTTTGAGGAAGTTGCACAAGATAAGAAATGGAAAAGCGCGATGGATGAAGAAATCAAGGCCATTGAAAAGAATGACACATGGGAAATTACCTCACTTCTAAAAAGACACAAGCCCATTGGAGTCAAATGGGTTTACAAGGCAAAGAAGAATGTCAGTGGAGATGTTGAGCGATACAAGGCAAGACTTGTAGCAAAAGGCTATAGTCAAAGGGCCGGCATCGACTATGATGAGGTATTTGCTGCAGTTGTTCGTTTAGAAACTATTAGACTAATTATTTCTTTGGCAGCAGAAAATAGATGGAAGATTTATCAAATGGATGTAAAGTCCGCTTTTCTCAATGGTGTACTTGAAGAAGAGGTTTACATAGAACAACCTTCGGGGTATATTGTGAAAGGACATGAAGACAAAGTCCTAAAGTTGAAAAAAGCTCTCTATGGGCTAAAGCAAGCACCAAGGGCAAGGAACTACCAAATCGATAGGTACTTTCAAGAGAATGGTTTCATTAAGTGTCCCTATAAACATGCTCTATATATCAAGATCAAAGATGGAGACGTCTTGATCGTATGCCTCTATGTGGACGATTTAGTCTTCACTGGAAGCAATCAAAGCATGTTTGCTAACTTCAAGGGGGTAATCAAGAAAGAGTTTGAGATGAAGATATTAGGCTAATGGCATACTATCTTGGCATTGAAGTTAAACAAAAGGAAGACGGGATTTTCATCTCACAAGAAGGGTATGCAAAGGATATCCTCGAGAAATTCAAGATGGGTGATTACAATCCAGTAAATACGCCTATGGAGTGTGGAGTCAAGCTATCCAAATATGATACAGCAGAGAAGGTAGACCCAACTCTCTTTAAGAGTTTAGTTGGAAGTTTACACTATTTGATCAGCACGAGGCCACATATTTACTATGCAGTTGGGCTAGTTAGCTGTTACATGGAGACTCCAACGGTTACTCATCTAAAGGTGGGAAAGAGAATACTTCGCTACATCAAAGGTACTATCAATTTTGGCTTGTTCTACATCAAAGGTACTATCAAGTTTGGCTTGTTTTATTCTCAATCTAATGATTATAATCTCGTTGACTATTCTAACAGCGATTGGCCTGGAGATGTTGATGATCGAAAAAGCACAACTGGTTTTTTGTTCTTCATAGGAGACACCGCCTTTACATGGATGTCAATGAAACAGCCAATTGTCACTATTTCCACATGTGAGGCTGAATATGTTACTGCTACAATTTGCGTGTGCCATGCAATCTGGCTTCGAAACTTACTAAAGTAGTTGGGTATGTCAAAAGAAGAGTCCATGCAGATTTGTGTCGACAACAAATCTGCTATGGCCCTGGCGAAAAATCCAGTGTTTCACAATAGAAGCAAACACATAGACACGCCCCACCACTATATACGAGAATGCATTGGAAGAAAAGAAGTACAACTGGAGTATGTGAAGTCCCAAGATCAAGTAGCTGACATCTTCACCAAGCCACTCAAATTTGGAGATTTTATAAAGTTAAGAAGCCTACTTGGAATGAAAAATCAAGTTTAAAGGGGGGTTTTGGAAGTAAACTTGATGTGGGCCAAAACAAAAACTTAGACCTAAAAGTCCAGTAAAAAGAATTTTCTAGAATAAGCACAATAGGCCCATTAACTAGAAAGCTCTTTTGGATAAGTTTTGGGAAATATTTTGAAGAGATATTTCTAGATAGTTTCTAGACATTTGTAATGACTAAATATCCAAGATATTTGTGCAGAGAATTCTAGATGATGAATTATGTCAGTTAGATTAAGAGAATGGCGGGAAAATCCTAACCATTGGTTAAGGTGGTGCCACTAGTATAAATAAGGGTGTTGTGTTCCAATTTGGGGTGTGTGAGTAAAGTGAAAAAGTGAAAGAAAGAAAAGAGTTCCTTTATAATACTTTCTCCTTTTCGACTACCATTTCCATTGTTCCATTCTCGAAACCTTTCAAGCCTTCTTACTAAAAATTAATTTTCATATTCCAACAGGCAGATCAAGTTTGGTGATGCAAAATTGAATTAAAGCATGGCCTAATTTGTGATGACTTTCCTTTAATTTCTATTGTAGTTTTGAATAATTTAACTTAAGACATATTTTGTTTGTTTTTGAATAAAGTGACATACTTAATTGGTCATCTTAGATTGATTGTTTGTGGGGGTCTTCTTCCGACATGTATTAGTACTCGCAACTTGCATACTGATGATCAATCTAAAACGATTAATTAAACATATACAAACGCACGTCTCATAATTAATCTCTTAATTTATCTTGGTAATGTAATATGACATGTCATGTTGCAGTATTTTGCAAGGCAAATAAGAAGTGATTATTTTTTAGACTAATATTTCTCCAGATTATAAATTATATGACCTTCAGGTTTCAAACATCTCATTTTCTTCATCTAGAAATACATAACTTAAAAAGATCATTTCATGTAAAAATCATGTTAGAGTAATCAGGGGGAACAAAAACGTATTTGAATCCCTTGTATGTATGCATGATTTAATTTGTAAATATATTACTCCTATCAAAGGAATAAAATCTTATAATTAAAAGAAACCAACAGCAAACATTGCCATTGTGTCTTTTTTTTTTTTTTTTTTGAAAAAAGGAATTTATTGCTCTTCATTCAAAGTAGCATCATACATAACGGATGCGGAAAGGAAATCCGGCGCCTCATTCCAAATTCTAGCTGCCAAAAGTAAATGAAACTTTAGCAAGCTCATGAGCCGGCCTATTACATACTCGTTCAACAAATTGAACTTGATAACTAGTTCTACTTCTAAGCAACATCTTGCAATCATTTATAATCATCCCCAGCTCCAAATGGTCAGGTTTATTAGCATGAACAACATCCATCACTTGCTTAGCGTCCATTTCAAATATCACATGATATTGCTGGCATCCTTGGATTGCATCCATATAATGGCTTCCCTTAAACCAATCGCTTCAACTTCTGTAGAGTCGAAAACACCCTTCAAAGACTTGCAACAACGACGCTCTTCCGATCTCATCACCCTGGTGATTTCGAACTACCATCCCAAAACCAATCAGTTCCTTGGCCCCTAAGAATGGCTATTTCTACATTGCATTTAACATATCCTCCTCGTGGTTTACTCCATTTGGTTTTGGACAGCCAGCCATTCGTGAAGGTAAGATAGCCCCAAGTGCATGTATAGTATGAGCTGTTGCAAGATAAGAACCCGTCCAAAGCTTAAAGTTTCTTTGCTTCCATAGACTCCAGCAACCCATAAAAAAATGACGAATGCCTAAAAACGACGCTACAGTCTAGTTGGTGTTTTGATTAAAAAAACAATTGATAGGTAAACTCACTGCCCGCTGCTAGCGCGCAAGGGGAAATTCCAATCCTTAAAAAGAATCAGCATCATGGTTTTTGGCTGTTGAATCCCAGCCACATAATATGCAACAGAGTCTCATTTTCTGTCCCACACAAAACGCAGCAATCATCCACCTACATACAGTGTCGTACTTGAGATGCTGGGATCTTGAGTCAAATCTTAAAAGATGGACCCCTAAATTGTATTATTATGCACATTCAAAATTTATTTACTTATATTTTTTTGAATGGAAATTTTTATTTTTTATATAAAAGAACAAGCAGTACTCTAAAATATTTATATTGTATCAAATAATAAAGTGAAAAAATACACAAAATAATTACTTAATCAAAAAGACATAATTATGAAAAGAATTATTTATTTGTTACTAATATTAATTTTTTGCACACAAAGATATAGATAAACTTATGAAATGTCAAGATTTCTAATTAAAAGAAAAATAAAATTTTTTTTCTAAAGGAAAATAAAAAATATTTTGGATCATAATACTATATAAATAAAAAATTTAATCACAAAAATCCAAAATCATTAGAATGAAAAAACAAAACTGAACATACGAAATTAAGTATTTGTTAAAAAATAGTGCAAGCTGAAACAAAAAATTTTGAAAGATTCTACTGAGGTGGGTGGGATGGTACAAGGAACTCTGGCCAATTGAACTACAAACTAAACAAATATCTTGTGTGGATATATACATTAACATACAATATACAAAATTATTAATTGTCCCACATGCGGAGACACAAACTCTACAGCCAAACGAGAAAAGGCATATTGACTGTTTAGGTTTACAAAAGTGGAGGCTTATCTGTGACATGCACCCTAGGTTTAAAGTATGACGGCGGTGAAAATTGTGAACCAAATGGCTTTCACCATTGCCACACTAATTAATTCAATATTTTTCTTCTTGGTATGAAATTCACTAGCAATATCATGATGAACCACGAATAAAAGATAATATCCTGCTGGTGTCAGTATACTAGAAAATGCACTGGCGCCGACGGTAATAGCCATCAGTAACGAGTGAAAAGCCGTCAGAATTTGCTGTAACCGACGATGAAATGTCGTCGGAAACTTAGTGGGCAATTGGCTTGACGGTGATTACTGACAGAGTTCTGCCATTAAGTTACCTTTAAATTATTTGACTTGATGCAATTAAAGAAGTTAACATTTCATAATTACCAATATCTTACATTGTAATTGCTATCCCGTCTCAATTATTTGATCTTATTTTTCTTTTTGAGATATCCCACATATATGGTCTCATTATTTCTATATTAAAAAGTCTAATTTGCATTACTTTACAAATCTATCTTTATTTAATATTTTATTTATAACTATCAATTTTAAATTCAACTCATTAAATAAGGACAAATTAAGAACATGGATAAAAAAATGTATCTTTTCAATGCATTTTTTAATTCTTGTGAAAAAATAAATGAGACCAAAAAATTGAGAGGGATATAGTAATAATTACTAGTTAATAGAAATAAATTGACAATATTACAATTTCAATATTGAGAGTAACTTTTACCTGAGGATGTACAACAAGGTTTGTCTATGGTGTCTAAAGGAGGTATATAGTTGCCCCTTGTTGAATTGTTGGGGGGCCTCACCGCCAACACATCTAACAAGGGGCAGTCACATACCTCCTTTAGACTCTATAAATTATGTCCTTAAGACACTATAGAATATTCTATGTACAACATACATAATTACTATATATATATATATGTATGTATGTGTGTGTACGTGCGGGTATATAGAGAGTCAACTCATCAATTGGTTAATTGGGACCCATTTATTAATTGCCCCGCATGCAGAGACACAAACTCTACAACCGAATGGGAAAAGGCATGTGGCAGTGTGCAGGTGTTTAGGTGTACAAAAGTATAGGCTTATCTGTGACATGCACCCTAGCTTTAAAGTATGACTGTTAGGCGGTAAAATTTGTGAACCAAATAGCTTTGACCATAGCCACACTAATTCATTTTTTTTTTCTTGGCATGAAATTCACTAAGAATATCATGATGAACCACGAATAAAAGATAATATTCTACCAGTTTCACTACTTTAAAATGCGCGGTGCCGACATTAAAAGCCGTCAGTGACGAGTGCAAAGTTGCCAAAATTCCCCGTAACCATGACAAAATCTCGTCTGAAACTCCATGAGCAATCGGCTTGTCGGTGACTAGAGATGGAGTTCTGCCATTAAGTTACCTTTAAGTTATCTGATTTGATACAATTAAATAAGTCAACATTTTCATCATAATCACTAATATTTTACATTGTAATTACTACCCCATTCTAGTTATTTGGTCCTATTTTTCTTTTTAATATGTCCAAAATATATGGTCTCATCATTTTTATACTAAAAAGTCTAATTTGTAAAATTAATCTATTTTTATTTAATATTTTAATTACAAATACTAATTTTGAATTCAACTAATTAAATATGGACGAATTAAGAACACGGATTACAAAATTTGTCTTTTCAACACATTTCTTAATTCTTGTGAAAAAGTAAATGAAACTAAATAATTAGGACGGTTGTAGTAATTATTACTAGTTACTAGAAATAAATTGACAATATTACAATGTCAATAGTGACAGAAACATTTACATGAGAGTGTACAACATACATAATTACTACATATATATACATGTATGTATGTATAGAGAGTCAACTCTTCAGTTGGTTAATTTGGACATATTTATTAATTGCCCCATATGTAGAGACACAAACTCTACAACTGAAAGGGAAAAGGCGTGTGTTAGTGTAATGGTGTTTAGGTGTACAAAAGTGGAGGCTTATCTGTGACATGCACCCTAGGTTTAAAGTATGATTGTTGGGCGGTAAAAATTCCACACCGATCATTCAGGGGAGACGGGACACTGCAAGGTGGGTAGTTTATATGGGGCGGATATTGTGAACCAAGTGGCTTTGACCATTGCCACACTAATTCAATATTTTTTTTCTTGGCATGAAATTCACAAGGAATATCATGATGAACAATGAATAAAAAATAATATCCCGTTAGTGTCATTACTAGAAAATGCGCTGGTGCCGACGGTAAAAGCCGTCAGTGACAAGTGAAAAGCCTTTAGAATTTGCCGTAACTGATGAGGAAATCTCATAGGAAACTCCGTGGGCAATCGGCTTGTCAGTGATTACCGACAGAGTTCTGTCTTAAGTTACCTCTAAGTTATTTGATTTGATGCAATTAAATGAGTCAACATTTTCATCATAATCACCAATATCTTACATTGTAATTACTCTTCCGATCTCAATTATTTGGTTATATTTTTCTTTCTGGGATGTCCCAAATATATTGTCTCATCATTTCTATATTAAAAAGTCTAATTTGTATTCCTTCAAAAATCTATCTTTATTTAATATTTTAATTATAACTATCAATTTCGAATTTAACTCATTAAACAGGGACAAATTAGGAACACAGATAACAAAATTTGTCTTTTCAACACATTTCTTAATCCTTGTGAAAAAACAAGTGAGACTAAATAATTAGGATGGATGAAATAATTATTACTAGTTAATAGAAATAAATTGACAATATTATAATTTCAACATTGAGATAAACGTTTACCTGAGGATGTACAACATACATAATTACTACATATACATATGTGTGTATAGAGAGTCAACTCATCAATTGGTTAATTTGGACCCATTTATTAATTGCCCCGCTCTCAGTGACACAAACTCTATAGCGGAACGGGAGAAGGTATGTGGCAGTGTGCAGTTGTTTTGGTGTACAAAAGTAGAGGCTTATCTGTGACATGCACCTTAAGGTTTAAAGTATGACCATTGGGCGATAAAAATTGTGAACCAAACGGCTTTGACCATTGCCACACTAATTCAATATTTTTTTTTTCTTGGCATGAAATTCACTAGGAATATCATTATGAACCACAAACAAAAGATAATATCCTGCTGGTGTCACTGTACTAGAAAATGTGCTGGTGCCGACGGTAAAAGCTATCAGTGACGAGTGCAAAGAATTCACTGTAACCGACAACGAAATCTCGTCGGAAACTCTATGGGAAATCGGCTTGTCAGTGATTACTCACGGAGTTTTGCCACCCGTAGGTAACTACTGATAGCTCATTGGAACGTATCGACGGCAACATCCGTCGTCGTCAGAAGAACCAACGTTGGCTGTCATCGAAACTTACTGAATTTGAAGTTGGATCTCCCAACCAATGTAACATCGCCTCCTTTGAGATTCAACAATCTTTGATTCATTCAAAATGCATGTGTAGTAAATGAAGATGCAACGATGGTTACGGTGACCAAATTTTGATTGAGTCCACCTGAAGGAAATGTGAACAAAATGACAAGTTGTTGTCCATACCAGATTTTTGATCTTGAATTCAAGGGAAAGTATCCTAGGGTGCAAATTCAAAGATCTTGGCTCCAAATATGAAGTTGAAAATGCCACTATGGTTAAATCAGTTGGTAACAGTACCATGTCACCGATGACTAGAGCCATGGGCATGGTCTCCATGGTCCACTGTGGATTCAGATCGGTTATTTGAATCCTTCCACATTTGTTAAGTGCTGGAACAAAATTACCCCTCATTTCACTAACATATGCTCCTTTTGGAGAGACCACCACACACCAAAACTTCAGCTCCAATGACTCCTCCTTGCAAGTCCTTCAATGGAAGTAAAACCGCCGAACCACTGCTCGGATAATTTCTTGGATCCCTCCAGGAATAGTTGGGTAAGTTTTTACCGCAACCCATTTAGTATAGTCAAACAAAATAGCTTGACCACTACAAAATAAAGCATCTCTACAAATGGAAAATTTCCAACCGAAATATTCCGTTGGAATTTGGAAATGGATTTAATATTTGTAAATGTATAGTCTTTTTCACCAACCGATATTTTGTACCTAATATTATGCATGGATATGTAAATCACTTAGAAATTGAATTCCGATTGGTACTGTCGTGTTAGAAACGAATTTTTGCCAATAGAAAATTCCGTTGTTATTAAGCAACCGATTTTCCGTTAACAAATTCGTCATCATTTTTATGAACATCTGATTGATATCAAAAATTACCAACTAAAATGTTTCTACTAGAATCCGTTGGAGATTAGCAACAAGTTACCAATGGGCTAGGGCTGGCAATTTACCTCGACCCGACCGTTAACCCGCGGTGCCCCGAACTGAATAGGGCAAAAAAAAAAAGCAGCCCTGCGGGTTGGCGGGGCGGACTGGGGAGTGATCCGCCACCCCTCCGCGGGTCATGGGGCTGGGCGGATTAGGGCTGAACCATTTAGTGTGTTTAAAAAAAAAAGGAAAAAATCAATTATAAAACCCCAAATTTTAGTAAAACAATTTTTTGAGAGTTGTTATTAATTTTAGTTAGCTTAGAAACCCCAAAATTCACCACCAAATCTCAAAAAAAAAAAAAAAATATATATATATATATATTCTAAACGGGACAGTTTGCTGCCTCGAACCGCCCTGCGACCCAACCCGAACCGCCCTTATCCGAAATAGTCGGGGCGACGGGCGGGGAGGAGAAAATGTTACCGGGGCGGGGCCGATCCGTCCTAAATCCGCCCCGTTGCCATCACTACAGTCGGTGAAGGTGTATTCATATTTCCAATTGATTTTCTGTTGTCAAATGCATGTGATATTATTTTTAACAACGATAATTCTGTTTTTAAGTTTCATAAACGAAATTTTTTCTGTTGGTAATCAATGACAAGATTTTGGTTGGCAAAGTTGTATTCCTACCTGGAATCATTTTTTCGTTGGCGAATGTGCTTTGATGTTTCGAACCGATATTCTTCCAATTCTTTCGTTGGTAAATCCGGACTTAATAATCTATATATATTAATAATAAGAGAAGTTTGTCTTATTTTGTATTTTCTCGCCTATGGTATGGTATTGTAAGCTCACTGCCCGTGATATCACTAGTGTACTAGATTTCCTTTTTTATTTTTTTTATTCTTGATGTAGGTTTTTCATTATTCCTAAATTATCTATTTTACTTTTCTTCTCATTCTCAACTGATTACGTTCTCCCTTCATAGAACACGAATTGATTCTTTATTAGATAACCTTCAACTGATTTTTGAATTGTCGGATAATATCTAAGAATTAGGAGTGAATATTTTAACTAAGTCAACCGAGTTAACCTGATGAACTGGACCGAATTGGTTAGTTTTGCCGGTTTTCCAATTAGATTCAGTTAGTTTGTGAGAGGATGTAAGCAGATCGGCTTGATCGGCGGGTTGGAGGGTGTGAACCGACTTAAACCAGACGAAGTCGAATCAAACCATGCCGAATCACTGATAAACCAAACTGAAACCACAAAATTGAGCGAATCTCAGCAAATTAAACGAAAAAAACCAACCAAATTTAAGAAAAATTTGCACAAGACAAACTCAGAAATCTTACATCAAATCCAAATAAACTAAGAAGCCACAAAAAAATTTGCAAATCTGTAAAAGCCTCATAAAAACTTCATGAAACCACGAATCTGAAAAGGGGAAAAGAAAATCTGCCGTCAAGAAGCCACATATTGCATAAACAAAGAGACCAATTTGAGGGAAAACACGAAGTTCCGAAGATTAGAAGTCCGGTGCTAGGAGGAACCCGCTGTCGGTTCGTCTTTTCCACCCTCGTCATCTTCAGACTTCAAAGAATACATCTTCTGTTTTTTGGTTTTGAGCTATGTCTTTTGACTATAATAAGAGAAATACATTTTGAATAACCAAGTCCCACATGAAAAACCCACAAAATATTGGTGGTTTTCACTTATTTAAAAAAAGGCATTCATGTTGATATTTCAAGTGTTGAATGAGTTAGCCATATTGCTAAATTGTCTATTTTACCCTTAAGCATTTTTATTTCTTTCTTAGAGTCCAGCTCCAACGAGATGCTTTCTTAAAATTTGTGATGGTGTAGAATTAAAAACAATTTAAAGATAAAAATCTAAACCGTTGTTAAATGGAACCAACTGAACTAAAATCAGTTCAGTGACGGCTCGGTCTTCGTCGGTCTTGAGTGAACACGGGTTCCATGTGTAGTATATTCCAATTAAAATTCCATAGCTAATAGTTTCTAATTTTACCTACTAAAAATCCATTGGTAATGCCTCATGATTTCAGCAACAAAAATTCCGTTCGTGGAATTTCAAACCAAAATTATATACGTAATGGTTTTATATCGAAACTCCATTTGCAATGGTAAATGCTTTCAGCTACGAAATTTCTGTGGATGAAGGTAAAGTATTTGGAACGGAATTTCTGTTCTTGATTACGCACGGATTTTCGGTTTGAAATGATTGCCAACGAAATTTCAGTTAGGATACTATCAGCCACTACTAGAAAAGTAATGGAATTTCTATCCGAAATAATATGTTCTTAATAACTTGTAAGAACGGATTTCATGGTTTCAAGAACAGAAAAATCCATTTATGAAGCCATGATTTTTTGTAGTGGACTGTTAGTGAAAATGAACAAGTTTCCATCCACATTTAGAAGAACATATGGATACAAATTGTTCTCAATGTTTTGATGATTCATTTGAGTCGAGAATGGCAAATTGAAGGATCTCTTAGCTGTAGATCTTTTCGGGTCGAATTCATAATTAAATTGCCCTCCGCCGCTGATTATAATCTTCCTCCGGTCTGGCAAAATATGATTGGTGGCGTACCATCTATTTTGTGCAAGGACATTGTTAGTTTCTTGCCAGTCACAGAAATCGTCATTGCAAGGTTTGAAGGTCCCCAAATTATGGTCGTTACCATTGAACCCCCCCCTCCCCGGGTTGGATTAACGTTCCATTCATTGTTGCAGTGCCGGAGGAACACCAAGTGTTGGTGAAGACCATGAGGGGGCGGACGGAGTTGGCGGCGATGTCGTACTCCACCGAGTGGGCCGGGCAATCATTTATCAGAGCGACACATTTGGATCATTCCAGCATCTCCCATTAGGCAAAGAGATGTTGGAAGGACCAAAATTGGTTCAATCCAAGATGATGACTTTGTCGTTGTTGAGGAGTTGCGTGTGGATGGCCGATATGCCTATGTTGGAAGCAAGGAGATCCCACTTGCCTCCTGCTGCATGCGTATGAATAGTCTAGGGACGTGAGATCGGAAGAGCGCAAAAAGTATTTGTTGTAGAACGAAAGAAACAATCGTAGCTTGACTCATCCTGTTGGATTTGATTTTTCAAATTAAACAAAGCTTGTAAAGAAAATGAAATCTGTAAGTGTGGAGTGTTGGATAAAATTCAACACATGTAATATTAATTTGCGGTTCTATCCTAAGATGTAGCCAATTAAAGGTGATCTATAAAATTTTATGGCTACTGGGTATTAAAGTGTCACAGAATTAATGTGTAGAGTCTGGTTTTATATTTCTAAATTGTTGAAGGGCCGATTTGGAAATACTGTAAAGTTAAGTCTATATATATAGATCATGGTCCCGATTGAACGTAGGGTTTTCTGTTTTCTCTACCTCCCCCATCAACATAGAGAATTCAAAACGGAAACCAATAGATTCAGGTACGCTTCCGCAATCTTCCATCGTCTTTTATTTGATTCAACATGGGATTTAGAAGTCATGTCTAGAGTTTCAGATTTGATTATGGTTTTTACATGATTTCAGATTTAGAATGTTAATAATCATGTTGTCTGCAGGCGCATGTACGTATTTGAAATCCATTCATTCTTGTGCATGGAACGTGCAGAGGTGAAGCGTAATATTTTAATCTCAGATTAAGGATCATGCACGAAATTAGATATTAGATATATATTTAACTGACTATCCTATGCAATGTTTTAACGTCAATATTTATATTTATATGCGTGTAATAATTAATGTATCCTTATAAGTCCAATAAGTTGTTGATGAATTTTGCACATCAATTAGCTAAGGGGGTTATTAGCTTGGTGTTTTTTTTTTTTTTTAAGGAATCAAATTTACTTTTCAATTATTCATTTTATTGAAGCAATTAATCAAGTATTATTTGTTACATATAAAAGAAAAATAGCTTTAAAGTCGACGTTAATTTTTCATTCATTGCTTTCAAATTCTAAAGGCAATGTCTAGCATACTCTAACAGTCCATCGCTGAACTACATCAAAGTCAAATTAAATAAGAACAATTAATCAATTCCATTCCACTCCATATTATAATAAAGAGTTTTAATTTTTAAAGAAGTAGTTGGAGCCCACTGGATTGGTCGGAGAGTCGTTGTCATGTGTCAATGCAATGAAGGATCGTCGATCATCAAATATACAAATTGCGTACACAAGTACTTTCTTCTAGTTTAGGCAACCCAATGCTAAATTAAAGCAGATCTGACCAAGCAATGACTTCTAAGTCGTGGGTTGTTTTTTTATAAAGTCTAAAGCCACTTTTGAGAAAATATGCTATACATATTTGGTTATCTTCAAAAAGTATTTTCTCGTATTAAAGCAATAACTCATCAGAACGATCGTATCACTCAAAAAGCACTCTAGCTACTTGAACCAAGCTAAAAGAAAATCATTTGCAGTAGGCCCTTAGCTCAATATATATAACTAAACAAGAAAGCCCTTGAAGATGTGTACCCGTCAAATTAATAAAAATCAATACTGGTTTGTTCTCAATTCAATATCGAGAATGACTGAAGAATACAGCTAGAATATCGGAAATTGCCAACCAACATTGAGTCCATTCTTGCACTAATTGTTGAGAATTGATGATTAATCTGTACCATTATACACTAATACTGTCTAATTAGTGAACTAATCCAATCCAATAATTAAAATCAACATCTACGATTTGGTTCTTTTTTTAAAAAGAAAAATTATGGCAAATTACTCAAGAAATGAGCATATGATATATATATATATATATATAATAATTAATCTTGAAGAGCAAAAGTAGTAATTAGTAAATACGTGGATCATAAAAAAATGATTTAATTTGTCATATTTATTATATTTTAAATCATAGTTGTCTTATCTCAATTGAAAATCTAACTCCACCGGGCAATTTGACTCTAATAATTAATAAATGCGAAAAAAAAAATTTTAAAATTAATATAGATTAGAATGAACAGTTAAATGATCCACAAATACATAAGACATGCAAGGAAAGCAAATTAATCTTATGTTTAAGATGTTAATGTTAACTTGTGAATAGTTTTGTGCGAACAATTGGTTGAGATGTCTTTCTCAATGACCAAATAAATCTATAAGACTCGTACCAAAATGAAATTCTAGAGATAAGGAAAATTATTTGGCAAGAAACTAAAAGAAGGAAAGAAAATGGGACTAAAAATTGTACTCCTCTTGCGTTGCGTGAGAGGCCGACTTTGCCTAAAAATTATTCGTTCTATATAGATATTACATGTGTAGTTTTCTTGACAATTTTTAGTAGAAACTGCTTGAGTGCATATGATAGTAAAGTCTTCTTTTTTCAATCAATCAATTTTATTGAAACATTGTGAAAAGATGAAAGAAGAAGTGTGTGGGAGTAAATTACTCTTCTATGCCTAAACAAATTAAATGACCATGTGATAACGATAGCTAGATCTTGTTACAGTGAACAATATTGACAATTAAGAGCAGTGCAAATTATTGTTGATTTGCTGGATATATAATTGATTGAGAATTATAAGTTATCTCCCTCAAATGACCACACAAAAATGACATATTAGGCATAAGCAAGATTCTTCAGTAAGCAACCAAAGTTGGGAATAAAATGGACTGCAAGCTACTCTCGTCGTACGTGTGAGAGCATACTCCGTCTGAAATTGAAGTCATTCAAATCTCCCCATTGTTAGTTACGTTGAATACAACTTTTAAGTGTTTACACGACATATATAGTGATTTAATTAATACACGTACCGTTCAAGAAAAATGAATGACGTTCTCTTAATTAGTTGGTAAATTATGGATGATATTTCCGTCTACGTCTTCTAGTCGAGTATATCAACCATAACACACGACTAGCTAGCTAGTATCTTCTCAAAAATTATATAATTGTCAATAAAAGAATTGTAATTGATCAATAATTACAGCATAACCACGTTAACGATATATAACTGCTGGAGATACCAAATTAAGTAATTACATTACAGTGCTGCCTCGTGGTGTGTATATATATATCTTATCTTTCTTGGATAATCAAAGGGGATACATTATAAACAGTAAATGAAACACGTAGTTTTATGATTAATTAACTTAATTATCTAATGCTATAAAGAATATCGGTCTTCATTGCGGGGAAGCATGCAAATGTACACTTAATATCATACAAGTATCGAGGAAACTATTAGAAATGACAAACATAAATGTATGCACATTAATTTACTGGATTTGTACCCAAATGCCTTCGCTAGGAACATCTTGATGAACCACGAACAGAAGATAGTAACCTGGTGGCGCAAGATTCTTCGATCCTGGTGTCACTACTCCAATTTGATACTTCGATAGGCCGACCGCCTTTTTGTCCCCTCTGGAAAGAACTAATAATCTTTGATTCATCGAAAAAGAATGTGTAGTAAACGAAGGTGCAACCATCGTCACCACCACTGAATTCCAATTTAGCCTGCCTGGAGGAATGCTGAATCGAACTGGGAGTTGTTGCCCATACCCGATTTTAGATTGCGAAGCCGGTGAAATTATCGTTGGGCGACACCATGCCAAACTTGAATCCAAGTAGGATGGTGAAAGTGACTCTAATGATAGATCAGTTGGAAAAAGACCTGTGAAATCGTACGTAGCACGAGGCTCTTCCGATCTCCCACGAGAACTCTACCGTCTCTAAGTAATATTGCGGTCGAGTGGTACATTCGCGGCGTCAAGCTTGGATTTTGTACTTCGAATCTTAACCCACTTGGATTACCGGGACGGTAAATAACAGGTGAAAAGACCGGGTCCCGACCCAATTCCCACGCTGCGGTACCCTTAGATGCTCCGTTAATGATCAAGACGTCACCATTTGGTAGCAACACCATGTCACCCATGACTCTAGCCGAGGGCATGGTTTCCATTACCCACTCGGGATTAGGGTCCGTTATCCGAATCCTTCCACACGTGCTAAGTGCAGTATCGAAACTAATATTATTATTTGCCCGAACATATGCTCCTTTTGGTGCACCTCCACACACCAAAACTTCTGCCTTAATGGCTTGGGCTCCTCCTCCTATGTCCTTCAGCGGAAGCAAAACAGCCGAACCGGTGCTCGGATAATTTCTTGGGTCTTCGCCTGGCATTCTCGCGTAATTTTTTACCACCACTCCTTTAGTATAATCGAACAAAATAGCTCGATTATTCGCGAAAATGAACAAGTTTCCATCCACGTTCAAAAACACAGAGGGATAAAGATTATTCTCAATGTGCCTATCATTTGTCTCAACCAGAAAGGGCAATATATATGATTTATCAGCTGAAGGAAATTTTGGGTAGAACTCATAATTGAACTGCCGGCGACCGCCGATTATAATTTGCCTCCCGTCCGGTAATATATGATTCGTTGAATACCATCTTCTTCGTGTAAGAGCTCCTTTTATTTCTTGCCAGTCACAAGAATGGTCTCCACATGGTTTGAAACTTCTGACGACTCGGTCGCCGAAACTGTACCCGCCGGTTTGGACCAAAGCTCCGTCCGGCGTGAGGGCGCCGGAGGAGCACCAGGTGTCAGTTAGGATCATTAAGGGGCGGACGGTGTTTCCGGCTACGTCGTACTCCACGGAGTGGGCAGTGCAGTCGGCATTCAAAGCAACGTCCTTTGGTTCGTTCCGGCAAGTTCCGTTGGGGAGAGAAATGTTGGAGGGACCGGAATCAGTTCGATCAAAGATGATAACTTTGTCGTTGTTAAGGAGCTGCATGTGCATGGCAGATACACCAATGTTTGAGAGAAGCAGTTCCCACTTGCCACCACCGGCGGCCTCCATCAAGAAATCCCGGCGAGACGAAAGTAGCAGGAAAAGGAAGGAAATGAGCGCAAGATGATCAGTTGGAGCCATATTGCTGGCCGGCAAAGTGGTTTCTTGATTTTGAAGCGTTCAGTTAGGAACTAAAACTTAGGTGATTTAAATCCTAAAATTGAAACAAAGAGAAGAATAACACGCAATGAAAACGCGTTAAGAATTCTTATTTTGGGTGGAAAAAAGAGTTGTTTCACTCTTTATTCTCTCTTTCGACATTACTAACATTATTGGTTTGTATTCGGACAGATGTTTTCAATGTAATGTATCGTATTTAGATGCGTGTAGTGTATGGCGGTGGGTGTTTTGTGGTTAAGCGAATGTATATTCTAATTTCGTTTATGGTTCGCTTTACATGTGTTTACTCAAAAATAGAAGGTGGTGCATTTCACCTATGATTTTTATCTTGGAATACATATCCCGAGCATTTTTTTTTGTTTAAATCAAATGATAAATTATTCTAAATGTCATGGTAAAGACGTGCTCAGTATATCCGATAAGACCATGAATGCCCTTTGTTGTGGCCACAAATCTCTAGCTGTTTGGCAGCAATTACATTTCATGTGTGCTTTGAAGGGTCACGTACGTCATTTAGGCCGGAAATATGAACGCCTCTAAAATGTCATGATTTTGTAACGATCGCGTTAAAGAGTATGAATGGCTTTTGTTTGCATCAAATACATTTCATGAGCGCTTTGGATGGTCACGTCATCCAAATTGTAAATCACTTTAAAATGTAGTGATTTTAGAAAGAAGTGTTCCGTATTCACATAAGATTAGAACACCGTCACTTAAGCTAATGAATAACAATGTTTGTAGTAAGACCTCCGATGAAACAGCTAGCCATGTATGCCAATCTATTTGGCACATAACTAATAGATAGAGTTGGGGTCAGTTAGGCTTTCTATTTGCAGATATACCTCCAAGAAACACTGGAAAACTAAGCTGGATTATTTAAGAAATTAGAAAGTGTTTGCTTGGGGCTGATAACCATTGATCGATTTTCCAATCCGTGTGTAATAGGCCTACCTTATTATCTTTTCTAGCTGCCTTTGATTCTTCAGGGATAATGTTGGATATATTTTTGTCAATTAAAGAACAATTGATAAATAACATGAAAAACATATGAATTTGTGGTCTTTTATCTGTCGACGTATGATCAATGCAGTTTTGCTTTAGGTGTGTACGACAAGCTAAAACGACGACGCGCTAATTGCAAACTTTGTTATGAATGGGTAAATAAATATAATCTTGACTCAATAGGTCCCACAATACTCGTTGTCTTTTTTTCTTTTTTTTTTTTTTTTTGGCATTCTTATTTCTTTTCTATTATTATGGATACGACCTAGGTATTCTATCATTCAGTTAACGGCATATAGAAAGTGCCTACTTGACTCAAAGTAGACATAATAACAAACAATCAACCATGGATGTCACATGTGCTAATTCATGTTTATTAGACGTAAAAGTTAAAACTTAACTAACAAAGTAAACAAATCATCATGCACACAGAAGAGGGGTATATTATCTACTTACATAACCACCCAGAATGACCATAAAATTTAATGGATTAATCCACAAGTGCATGAATTTCCATAAAAGAAAGTACTATTAAGAGGCACCGAGAATTGGGCGCAAGTAGCTTGCGAGAACTGACAGGAGTTATAGTTCGGCCATAGAACTCACTTCTATATATACAAACAAGTTCTCACGAGTTTTACCAATAAACACATACCTACTTAGCAAAGACCCAGTCTCCTGATGCACAAAGTGTGGCCATGTGTTAACTGATCATGATTGCTTCCTATTAGCTTCACGCTTGAAGCATAAAAAGTATCAGCAAAATTCAAACCATAATAAACATTGCTCTCCAATATTCGAGCCAATGGGTTCTGACACAGAAAATATAACTTAGCATGCTTAGGTTTGTTTAGAACCTATGTTTGTGTTTTACCAGTTCTGTACAAATTATAATGGAGTTCAAGATTCAGGTTATGCTGTGAGGAGGATTAAGTTCCCACAGTGCCACAGTGGTGTCTTCTGAAGACGATGCCATCAATTTGCTATCGGCTGAAAAGGATATGGCATTACACTGCAAAATCAGGCATATAAGATCATGCTATGAAATTCCACCATAAATTAATGGATGTGATTTAGAAAACTGAAAAGCATATGCCTCCATGGAACCCTGTCCCATGGCTGCAATAAAATTTGGAATTCAACTTCAATACACACAAGATCCTATTGAGAATAAAATATACCAAAGCAACCTAGGACACAACATAATACCGGAAAATGTAAACCCTCATACACAATACACAACCACAAAAAAAAAAAAGAAACTCAGTTTCCAACATTAAAGGATAACATTAGGAAGAAACACTGTTGGGACGATATCAATAATTATAGGTTTCTCCCTTGATTAATAGCAAATCATACTTGCTGAACTGATTATGAAATCAAAAGTCAAAACATACCACGGCATGATGATATTTCAATATGGCCAAAGCATTTCCCTTGCGATAGTTGTATATCCTCACCCTGTAACCACAAGATTAAATATTAGGTTCATCAAATCTTAGATCTGTGTAAATGATGAACATTATTATTAGAGCCTAAAGAAAGATGAGAGCTAAACTTTTACACACCAGAAAGATGAGAGCCTAAAAAGAAATCAAGCTAACATTAATATATTGTTGCAGCTCAAGTGATGAAAATTCTCTGATCTCTTGGATTTTTTCTCTAATCAGCAACAGTTCACATAACAGATACATGACTAACTATAAAAGAATAGCAAGCTAAACTTTTACACACCAGAAAGACGAGAGCCTAAAGAAGTCAAACTAACATTAATATATTGTTGCAGCTAATTGATGAAAATTCTCTGGTTTCTTATTTTTTTTCTCTAATCAGTAACAGTTCAACATAACAGTCACAGCGAAAGCCGAACCACGAGGAAGAGTTGCACCATTAGCTCCCAAACTATCGATCAAATGAGAGCCAGCTCTGAATCTTCCAAAATAGGTGCATCCCTTGTGGTTTGTAAATAGCATCTTCCAAATATGTGGCTTATGCTGGTCGTACCCTATGTTTCATCTCCAAACCAGTTAACCAGTCTTTATATTCTCTTTGCAACTATCACTGCAATAAACCTCCAATCTCCCGTCTTCACACAATAAGCCATCTTAAATCACATTTGAAAAGAAACCATTTTCCAGTTTATCAATTGAGATTTGAAAGCTATTCAAGTATATATGTACTTGTTATCCATGCAAAGGGGCAAAGTATACTGCCTCACTCACTACACGCAGAAAGCTGGGTTGATAACCAGAATTTCTTTTCTTCCAACGCAAACTTAATGCCTATTTTAGAGTGGTTCCCAAAAAAGTTTTGTAGAAATACTGAGTGAGAAAATTCTTCATGATAATGTAGAACCCAATATTACCTTCTCTACCTGGACAGTGGTTCTAGAAGGAGGGAAAGTCAAGGGAGGCTGGTCAAGATGAGGCTGGTCAAGATTGAACGAAGATGGCTGGGGTTAGCTTCTGTGCGTGGGTTAAAGAACATGATGGAGTTTTTTTCTTTTTAATTAACAAAGATAAGGGTAAAATGTCCCTTATAAAAAAATTCCTGCTTCTTAGTGAAGTTAACAGAACCATTCATCTGTGATTTTTTCAACATTTTATGCACTAAATTTTTATCTGCTAAATTTGAAACTTGAACTCCTCATCAGAAGTTAAGATCACATAACTGAAATTTTCTGGTGTGTATAAATTGTGTATGGTTTAATAGTTCTATGCATCTTCAAACACAAACATGGAGAGCTGAGTATGCATCACTAACCTGTGATCCCAGCCAGCAGTTGCAACAATCTTGCGATCAGGCTGGATTGAGGCTCCAGCTATGCCAGGTCTCTCCAAAAGAATTTCTTTCTTCACTAAACAAGAACCCTAAGTTGCATAAAATAACCTAATTATCAAGAAAGGTTGAAGATTGCAGTAAAGTAGAATTCCTTAAAGAGTACATTTGACTTTCGGCCATCATTCTTTAGAGAAAATCGTCCCACCCAATACATTCTCTTCATTAAAAGTCCAATTCTACAATACATCAAGTAATAAGAACTGTTCCTAGTTGAAAATCAAGAGTATTAATAAACTGCTGGTTTTTCCCATTGAAGTGATAGTTCTACATTCCGTGTAATAAACTGCGGCATAGAAGATGCTGTAAGTAATAATTACCATTCCAAGATCCAAAGTGAATATCATAATTTTGTCATCAGCTGCTCCTGACACCCCTCCTCGACTTGAACTATCAACACATAAGCTTAGTACTGCAGAAAAGGCAGACATTTGTAATCCCCACCAAAATTAAATAAATAAATAAAGGAGCAGAAAATGGAAAAGAAATACATGCAGAAACTCTATTCTGCAATACCAGAGGAAAAATCAAACCTGGTTCAGAATGAAAATTGGTCGAAGTCAATGGTAACTTTGGATTTCTCAAATCCCACCAAACCATGGATCCATCCTCGTGACTATGAATTAAGAGAAGAAGAATTTAATCTAAACTTATAATTCAAGAAATGGTTCTATGCACATTTAATTATATATGTACACATTTAATTCATAGCAGGAATCCATGCCATAAACGATCAGTGCCATAAACATGATATTATCTTCCCTCTGGTCTTCAAAACTATTCCAGAAACCAAAAATATGAAAATATAGACATGACAAAAGCTCAAGGTACCGGAAGATGGGACTGGAAAGTTAGAAGCTTTTGGTATATATTGTAGTATCTTTCAAAGCTACATTTTGAGATACATCCAGTACAGCTATTTGCTTTCAGTTCAGGCGGTACAAAAAATAACTTTAAAAAAAAAAAAAAAAGAACCAGAAAGATTTCATTTAGTTTCTCCATCCAGACAGACAAGGAAGCCAGAGTAATTTATAACAAGATATTTATCCTTGAAGATTCACAGGATCAATGATATCACCCCAAGAATCATCATTTTTCATGGACATCATCTTTCATGGATTACGAGCTTCAAGCATGTGATGTGTTATACAAAAGAAAATACGCAAAAATTGAAAGACTTCTACAATAGGCTAGATGTCAATCCACAGAGTGTGAAACTCATTCGTATACATAATCAATTAAGCACACAGCTAATTTATTTGGAATAACAGAAAATTGAGAATCTGTAGCTAGTGAAGTCGTTAATTTACTATCACATCACCATATACTCACCCAGACAAAACATTTAGCTGCCCTTGTGATTCAGAAGGTAAAAATGCTTGAACAGCCATGCACATTCCTGCAAAAAAAATAAATAAATAAAATAAGTAGAGGGATTGAATCTTTTGAAGATAAGAAGCAATGCATAGGAAGTAAGGACCACAGTGTCATACTTGAAATCTACTAAAATAGACAGAGACAAAAGCCAAGAAACCCAGACATATTTGTGTTAATTACGCAAAAAGGAAATATTAATCAAAGAAGCTTTCTTTGCCAGTTCATGTTCTTGATTTTTAGTTGCATTCACAGACTGTCGCTTAGTGGCTATAGATTGAAACCATGACAAGATTTGTCATCTCTTCTCCAGTCAATCATCCAAGAGACTTCCATTTGACTGCAACTATAGAAATGGAAAATATCGCTCTTCAAGCTGTAATGCACTTGTACAAGACATCCATTCAACCATCTATGAGACTTTCCTTTCACACAAAAGCAACTATAGAAATGGAAAATATGGCTCTTTAATCTCTAATCAACTTGAACAAGACATTCTAGAACTAGAAGTTGCATAAAAAATTAAATTTAATATCACTTATTGGAGCAAGATACTGAGTAAATAAATAAAGAATACCTCTTGGCTTTGTGGACTGATTTGAGGAGCCAATGGTATGACGCAATTGTATAAGCTTTTCAGCAGTTCTGAGATCCCAAATCTCCACCTATCCATATCAATTACATGGTTGTTATGAGAGATAATTTGAAAAGACATAGAAATAGAATATATGTTATCACATAGGTTAAACTAACTGCAGAGGTATCTTCTCCAGCAACAGCGACATATTTCGGTCCTTCAACCTCATCATCACCTAACAAAATTGTGTAAATCAGTTTCCCAACCTTTCATACAAAAACAAGATGTGGAAGTACAATTAAGATTATAGAAATCTAAAATACAAATAAAAAATTTAACTTGCACACCTCTCCACCTCAACAGGAAGAAAATGAAAGTGTTAAGACATATGTGCATTACAAACATTGTTATTAAAGCAATCAGCATTTTAACTCCGTTCACCGGAAACTATGAACTTGTTCTTGGAAGTTTTAGATAAAGGAGAGTTACATTTATAGGAGAATGTGTGGTGGAAATGTAAAGAAAGATTACTGAAAACTGTGAAAATTTGTTTTTCGTGGAGAATATGTGGTTGGTATTGATTTGATAAATTTTTTGCTTTATATAAAGCTACAAAGAACAAGCTCTATAATTTCATGAACTGCATGTTAAATAGCATTCATGGTAGCATCAAAAGCTGACCAATGACTACAACCAATTTGGAGACACTTAAAAGTGTGAAGAGAGGATAAACCTTCGACTCTTGATGAGCTTCCCATTTGACTTCCCACAGATCTCTCACCGTCCTTGGAGATTTCTGTTTCCTCATCCAGGCGATTCTTTGAGACTTCAGTTTCATTAATTCTAGCAGATGGCTTGTTCAACAGTGAAAGCTTACAGAAGTGATAAGAATTTGTTTTGATCGTAGCTAACGGTTTCCTGTAAACGTTGAGTCATCCTTAGATACCTCCGTAAAATAGTGTAAAATTACTAAATAGCGCATGTTCAGCGTTGATTATAATCTAATGATTTGTAAGAGTTAGCTCGGGGGAGGTTTTTTTGGGAAAACTGGTTATTTTGGAGAATGTGATTGAAAATGAATGAGAACTACGAGAGCACATGAAAAAGTATTTTTAAAATTATGTTCAGTTGAAAATGAGTTTGGGGAAAAATGGTTTTCGAAAGAATTTTCCCAAAAAGCTCTAAATTAAGGCTCCGTTTGGCATCGCTTATAATATGTAGTGTTATAAACGGTAATTATTACTTCATTGACAATCAACCAAAAATTGACATGTGTCCATCTTTTTTTTTTTTGAAAAGCGGGCTATCCTTTTTTTTTTTAAATGGCAAAAACAGCCAGCGTGTCCAATATTTGCAATAAAGAAAGAAAAAATTTCAAACCCAATGCATCTTTTTGCGGCTGTCTCTTGCAGTTGTCAGAAAAGAAATAATTACTATTATAAACAATTGTGTTATAAGCGATGCCAAGCGGAGCCTAAGTTGATCAAAAATGTTTTTTAACCAAATAATTTCTCGGACACACAACTTCAAGTCTCTGATTCACTTACACACCACTCATTTATAACTTTATAATTTAAACGTATAACTTGTCCCAAACAAGCACATGATCAGAGGGCATTTACAAAGACATATACCAAAAGAAATGTACGTTTCCATCTATGCAGAAACATTTAAACACAATATAGAAAAGGTTTTACTGTGTCTCTAAGTAGCAATAAAGAACACATTCCTCCCCAGTGTAATTTCTTGTCCCATGACCATTTAAACAAAATTAGTAACTTTAAATTAAGCAAAGTAAAGATTTAAAATCAAAGTTTTAAAAAGCAACGAGAGGCCTTTTTCTTGAATATTAGACACAGATGACTTTAGAGCCACTGCAGTACATTTTGCATTTATCACCACACAGTGGAACTGAATCTGTAACTTCATACCTTTAAAATTAACTTCAATACAAATTCCACAGTTGACGTTCTACTATACGGTTATTAGTAACTTTTTTCCTGAAATAATCTTTTAGTATACTCTGTGAGAGGTAATTTTGCAAGTTAATTAAACTATGGATGTGGAAGTTAAATTTTTTACTTTTAAACTTTATTAGAAGGAATAGTTTTGGTTATTGTTACACTCTGATAGTGCTATGCAAGCATGAACATTTCGAACAAGTTGAATAAAATAAATCTAGTTTTAAAGTATACAGCACCTATAGCTCCCTGAGTCACTTTGTAGCTGTAACATTTCCATAAGAGATTGTCAAAATTAAGAACTCTTTTAATATTTTTGACACGGTATCATCACTTGAAAAGCATAATCTTCCCTACTCATTGAATTAGTAACATGGTAACTTCTGGAAAAGAACAAGATTGAATCAGTGTATAAAACTACTTTGTTTTTGTAATGTTAATAGAAAGGAACATGTTTCTAATAAGGATCAACAATCCCAACACTTAACTATTCGTTTTGAATATCAACAAAGAGGAGGTGAAGATAAAATGATAGTATTAAATCTTCATAAACAGCTCCAGTATCTAGATCCAATAATATTGAAAGAGAGTTTTACAGGAATAAAGCAAAATTTTATAGAAGTATTTTCCTGATTTATATAGATGGATCAAGCTCCAGAGTAGAGTATTCATATGCATCATCACAGCTTATAAATCATAAGACATCAGAAATATAATTATCTCTGCGCGCGTATCAACAGTTCAGCTTCACCCTGAGAAGTTCACGTGACCAAAAGTTGGCTTTTTCTCATTCTAGAACTGTTCCTTCATCCAGAGTCATAATAACTATGTGCTAATTGTCTGTTCATGAGGAAATATGAAAACACCGAAGCACATAGTTTTACTTTTCTTCTTTATTAGACGCATTCTGCAACTGACGAAATCTAAAAGCTACCACGTAAGCAGGCTGTACATTACGTTGAAACAACATAAACTCATGCCATAAACTGAAAAGATCGGAAGAGCGTAGATAAATACCTGGACAAACCCCCTTCCCCAATATCCCAATACTTGATGGTTCCATCCCTTCCCTGGCTGAACAAGTTGATTAAAAAGTAAAATCACCAATCACCTGGGAGAAAAGATAAATCTTCATACTAATGGTTCCTGAATTATTATATAAATAAAACACAAGAGTTAGCAATAAAAGTTGAAAAATAAAATCCCTGGAAGATAACGGCCCCTAATGACACTGCAAAGTGCAAACTACGCCATACATTGCACCATAACTTCATAATGCCTCGCATGTGATTATAGAAAACAAAGACCAGAAAAAATACTTCACCTAACGATTCTGTTCTCTCCAAGCAAAGGACTGGCTGCAATACTAATAACGCCATGTGCTGCACTATGCACCCTTTATCCCACGAATCAGAAAGTGCAGTTTAATCAGAAACAGGATATGACAATGTAAAAATAAAGCACCCAAAAAATATATATACACTAAAGCCAACCATGATGATGAAATGGTTCGATGTTGTACTGAATCCCAAATGCGTAATTCCCCATCTGATGACCTGTTATAACAACACAGTTGATTCTATAATTAAGCAAAAATTTTCACTCTGCATAGCACGAGAAACGGGAGAGGTACCAAGGACAGTACCCAGTGAATAAAATATTCTTGGAAGGATGGAAGCAAACGTCCATAACGGAAGCACGGTGGCCCCTGAGAACCGCCACAGGATCTGGAGGAGGCCGCTTACTCATTCTTTATTCAAAGTTCTTTCACTGAAGCATTTGATCAAACAGCTGGTCAGCTTCAAATGTACAATTAAAGAAATGATACAAGCATCAGAAAACTTCTGCATAAATTTGTACAGGCATCGGAACCTTTCAAGAGGAAAGAAGTAAATAGCACGAAGACCAGGTTACAGAGATGAGTATCGGCCTGCGCAAATGCAATCAAATTGTACCATGACCTCCTAGGCAATGGCAGAGCCAGCACGGAAGGGGTGAGCCGGAACGAAAACTCAAAAAAGTCATATATAAGTATTAATTTTTGAAAACATTAAACAAGCTCAACTGCATTATAAATACTATTCAACAACTCAAAACCTAGTACATTAGGCAAAAATGTAAGCTGAACGCAATGGTTTTTTACCTTAGCAAATTCATCAATAAGAGAATCAATATCTATTTTGTTAACAATCTCTCTTTCAATAAAAATTGTCAAACTATCAGCAAGAAACTCATCATCCATCAAAGGATTAAATGAAAGAGTGATTGAAACTCATCAAAGCATGCCTTTCATGCTGCTCAAAATCATCAGGATAAAACTCCACTGCAAGCTTATAGATATTATCGGTATTAAATGATTCAAAAGATTTTTTGGGATCCAATGCCACACTGAGCTCAAGCAATCTAACTGAGGTCTCGGTGAATCTCGAGTTCAACATAAACCAATTAAGCAATCATATTATGTCATTATCTAAAGTCTAAATTTCAAACTATATCAAATCTTATAGAATAATAGTAGTCTCAGTGTCTTTTGAACATTTAGAGAGAGAAAGTAGAAAATATTTCTGCATAACTCTTATTAAATCAGTAGGAATCTAAAATAGCAAAATGATTACACGAAGATTAATAAGCAGACTAAGCAGTAAAGGATTAATAAGCAGACTAAGCAGTAAAGCAGCTAAGTGTGTTGTTAACTAACTAATCTTAAATCTAGCTAACCAAGTAACCAACTATACTAAATTACTAATGTATACTGACCAGTGGCCTCGAAATATACAGAGAAGGATATACAAAAAACTAATATACATAAAATGTACAAAATACACAACATTCCAAGTTTCCACACTTGGAGAATAAAAGAAACACAATAACTTAGGGGCTGGGGCAAAATCAATTTTTGTCTTGAAAATAAAAACAATTCCCCCTCATATTCAAGCATAACTTAGGGCAAATCAATTTAGGAATTAGGGCTAGAATTTACCTGCAAACTTAGAGGAAGAAGATGCCTAGAAGAGGAGAAAGAGTAACCAGCCTTCGCCGGACAGCCGTTCACCGCCTGACCGCCACCGGAGCTGGAATTTGCCAGACGGTTTGGCAAGGGCTAAGACAGTCGACTGAACTCTGAAGAGGAGTGAAAGCAGAGAACAGAGCTGAAGAGTCGACCATTGAGCATTCTGAGTTCTGGTTTTCTGAAGCTTTTTGCACTTACTGGGCCGAAATCTATTGCCCCCGAAGCTTTGTACACTTACTGGGCCGAATCTATTGCCCCCGAGCCCAAGTTCAAATAGACCGAGCCCAAATCTTAAAAAAGATTCATTTTTGACCTGGACCGAGACAGAGGTGGCCAAGGCTCAGTATATCCCCCGGAGCGTATCCGCCATTACTCCTAGGACCATATTTGAAAACCTCCTTGCTTGTTTACTAATGCGTCCGCAATGAGAAATGGCATTTATATATGTAAAATGTATAATTTTTATACACACTCTCATGTATTTACTTAAATATCATTTGCCCTATAAATTTTGAAATCACAACTCTTAAGTAGTGTGTGTAAATTCAAGGGTGCGTGTACAAAAATTATACACCTTGTGTGTACAAATAGTACTTTTCTATCCACAATTGAATGTGGATTTGGGGTCAACTTTCTAGAGAGTCAATGTGGGCTCTGTCCATCTCTTAGCATACTGGTTCTATAGATAGAATTTAAATTGACTCTAAATCTGGAACATGTGGTAGTGGAGGGCAGGTTAGTCAGTTCACTTAACAATCGAATTAGTTGACCATTTTCATGATTTCATAATGTGTGGCAAAATTATATTTATGTTAAAAGTAATATTACAATCTGCATTATCATAATACAACAACATATAATCCTTTTCTGGCGTCATATAGTGCCACCAAACAACTAAGGTTTATGAAAAAACCAATATTAGTTTCATAAAAACCAACATCTATTGCCAGTATGACACCAGACGGGTAGTGTTAGATTAAACTTACACATACAAAGATACATTTCATTGAAGTACATTGCAAATAAATCAACAATACAAACTTTATATGACAAATGTCAAATTCTTAAAAGATTTTCCAACTTCATGTGTTTGATTGATAAATAGAAATGGAATTGAAATTCCATAGTACAATTATTTTAAGCATAGTTTTCCTTATTTTTATAGGAAATCAATTTTCACCTCCTCCAAAGCAAAATGTTTTCTATGAAAATTGAAAAATATTTTATTTCCCATATTTTCGTATCAAACACACTCTAATAAAATGTAAAAAAATTCTCACATAATAAGAATCGAGCTTGAGACCTTTAAATCCAAAGGCGTAGGCTTTATTGTTTGCTCGATTCTCATAGTGAGAATTAGATTATAATAAAAATTTATAATGCGTTGAAATAAATTGTGAAGTAAAGTTTGAAATGTGTGTTAATAATTGAGATCGATTGTCAAATTCATCGTTAAATCATTAATAGATGAAATTATAATTTAAAAAGAGAATGAAAATAAAACAAGATAATTTCATCATCTTGTTCATCATCTTCCCTGTGTAATTAAGTTATTAATTAATTAATTGTTTCTAGATAAAATGGTAAAATTATAGGACTTACCGACATTCTAACCATGTGGCAAATTTTTTAAAGTACGTTGGTAAAAATATGATTTCCACCCTACAGTGTAGAAAATAGTTTCTGGAACCCCTACACTCTTGCCCCAAGTTCCATTCTCCCACGAAAGTGCGCGTCTGCGTGATAAGTATGAGTCTGACACTTTACTCTGGTGGGAAATCAAAATCACCCTTATCTATGTATTTTATGGTGTCCATCGCACACTACTTTAGATACAGTGGTAAGTCTCTAGGCTCTTAATGTATCTAATGGAGGCTTGTCACATAGTCTATTAGACGAACTATTGCCCATGGCCCCTTTCTCTTTTAGATTTGAGCAATTTTAAGGGAAAATAGAACATTATTAGGTGACATTCTCATGTGGCACACATTTATTGAATGATGATTACATAATTATTTTTTCTTATCCAATAAAAATGTGTCACGTAAAAATGTCACCTAATAATATTCTTTTTTCATGTCCCTTTGAAATTTTTCTTTATATTTTCTATGAAAGCACGTGACCTCTATTATAGAGATTTGCGGATGGCCTAATTATTACTTGTATTAAAAAGGAAAAAATATTCATAGAATGAACTCTTGTGCCTTCTTTTATCTTTTTACAACGGCCAATTCGTAGTTTCCATAAAAAATTTAATTCCCCACTCCCCGATATATTCGGACTGTCACGACTCATGAGTATTTCAGGGCACCAATCGAACACATAACCCAACTTTCTCCATCTCTGCGGAGCCATACGCAAAATTCAGTCTTCCCTCAGATCCGATCTCTGCAGATCCAAAAATGTCATCAGCCTTCAGCGGCGATGAAACGGCACCGTTCTTCGGATTCCTTGGCGCGGCGGCTGCACTAGTTTTTTCCTGTACTTTTCCGATCTACAGATTTATGGTCAAAACAGTAATTTCGACGACTGTCGACGACTGACGCAATTTCTATTTTTTTTTTTGTAGGTATGGGTGCGGCCTACGGCACGGCTAAGAGTGGCGTAGGTGTGGCGTCAATGGGTGTGATGCGGCCTGAGCTGGTGATGAAGTCAATCGTTCCGGTGGTTATGGCTGGTGTTTTGGGTATTTATGGATTGATTATTGCTGTCATAATCAGTACCGGAATCAACCCTAAGGCTAAGTCTTACTACTTGTTTGATGGCTATGCTCACCTTTCTTCGGGCCTCGCTTGTGGTCTCGCTGGCCTTTCTGCTGGTATGGCCATTGGAATTGTTGGGGATGCTGGTGTTCGGTAATATTCTTCATTCTCTCAACACATGTATGCATTTAGAAAATTGTATTTTATGTGATTGATGATCTATGTGTCGTCCCAATCTAAGCTTAGATCAGTGGAGGAAACTAGGTTTGATTTCTGCTTTATGATTGAGCGATTTATCCAGTTATTGAACTTTATGGTTTGAAATTCGAATGCCAGTGATTTGATCTTTTCCAAGTATTTTCAGAAACTAGACTTGATTTCAGCATTAAGATTGAGAAAATTTTCAGTTTGTTATTGAACATTAATATTTGAATTTGAGCAACTCATAAGGCTTACTATTATGAAGTTATTTTTATTGATTTTTCTTGTTTTTCCGGGTTATAACACGATCTCATGGCATACTTAACTTATTAACTGAATTTCAAATTAGTGTAAATCAAGAGGTCTACTAAGATGTCAATGACTGGTGGCATGTTAATGGATATGTGCAAGGTGTTAGTTGCTGGTAATTTTAAGAAATAGTGGGATATTGATGTTGTTGGTTTGCCATTCTCAACTGGGGATAGGTCTCTCTCTCTCTCTCTCTCTCTCTCTCTCTCTCTCTCCCCGTCCCAAAAAGATGGTCCAGTTTTCCATTTTCGTCCATCCCAAAATATGGTCTAGTTTCCTTTTTAAAAAGTAGTTGAAATATTAGTTTTCTTATATGCCCCTATTTAATGTGCACAGTTATCAACAAAATAGAATTATTAAAGTAGAATAATTAATAAATGAAATGGTATAATGAGGAAATGATGATAAAATTTACTTTTTCAATACTATTAAATGAACTTTTCTTAATCTATGTGACGAAAGGAATAGGACCATTTTTTTGGGACAGGGGTAGTAATATTTATGTTAAATGTTAAATTATAGAGCTATGCAGAGTGGTATCTATATATTCTCTGTAATATCAGTTAGTTGCATTCGGTCCCCGTGTTTGATGATTAAAATTAGGCACTAGATTTGCTGGATTTCTCTCATCAAACTATCAAAGTAATCGTCACATGATGTAAAACTGCTTAGTGTCTACTTTTGCCTATTGCTTACAGTTGAGATTCATTTAGGGCTTTTCTTTCTTGAACCAGGTGCCAACTTGTTTGTTAAACCATGTCTCTCCACAATTAGTTACCAATTCTTTAGCTCCTACAGCTTAGGATGAATGTTCTTTCTTTTCTTTCCTTTTTCATAATGTCGGGTGAATGGTTCGTTTTCTGTCGCCTACATGTTCTCCTATTCAACTAGAATGTATGAACTGCACTCTTGAGGCATATTGTTTAAACTACACTTCATTTCATGGCGAAGAAATTGGGACTTTGTACAAATTTAAAGAGTAAAAGCCAACCCTCAACTGATAATATGTAAGTTATAACGTGGAAAAAACTAGGAGCCAATCTCATTAGATAAAAATTTTAAACGTTCCATATCTTCTAATGATCTTTTGTCATGGCAGTCAAGCATTACGGAGATTGACAAAGGAACGCGTACGTGCCTTAAGTTTAGAAATGAATTCTGCAGTTTTTCTTGGTTGAAATTGGTCATGACACTTGAATGTTTAGCATTGTCCTAATTTATTTATTTATTTATTTATTATTACTATTATTTGTATGAATTCTGCAGTTTTTCTTGGTTGAAATTGATCATGGCTCTTGTATGGGTCATGTATGTTTAGCATTGCCGTAATTTATTTTTATTTATTTATTTATTTATTTTTCTTTATTGTTATCTGTTCTTGTCTCTGCTAGTGGTACAATTGCCTGTTTTGAATATTTTAGTTAAGCACTGGAATTTTTCACCAACTTGCCTGTTACTTTATTCTGGAGGAAGCTATGACTACAGCAGCTCACCCCTAATTATATTCTCTTTGACAGAGCCAATGCACAACAGCCAAAGCTATTTGTTGGGATGATTCTTATTCTCATTTTTGCTGAAGCACTTGCTCTCTATGGCCTTATCGTTGGCATCATCCTCTCTTCTCGTGCTGGTCAATCTCGAGCAGAATAGAGGAGGATATGTGGCTTAACAGCTGTAGTTTTTTACCATCTATTTGCATTCTTCCCATCTGTTACCTTATTTTGGCCAGCAATGGTTTTAGGCTTCATCTCTGTGTTTCTGGCAATTGCTTGGCCAAAAGAGAACTGCACTGATACGTGATGTTGGTAGATAGTAGATCAGGGCTTCGGTTTTCCCTAAATAAAGTTCTCTATTAAGCATTAATTTATACGCTCTTCCGATCTCACAAGGATGCATTTGATTTGTATAAAATCATTTGCTTGTATTATTTTTGGGAACACCATTTTTACAATCTATTTCATCTAGCAAGAATTCTTGCTGTTGACCATCGATCCGAGCAACATTTCCAAGTTAAGACTAAGCCCTTGTTATTAGCAAATTATTATATTAAATTAGAATTTAGTCGAACAAATTACATTTGCACATGCACTTATATGTACTGAACGAAACTTCGCTGTTTTTTGAGTGCAAGTTTCTCTGGTAGCCGTTGAGGTCCTTTTTATCCTCCCAATGTTAGTAACGTTTTGAGTGTAAGTTTTCAATCAACTTGTGGGAAACTATTTAATTTATTTGCGTTAGAAAAATAATGGGATAAAGCAAAGATCTGCAGCTCTTGGAATTGCCTTTTGAGGTTCCCTTGAGAGGTAAAGCGATTCCAAGATGTAAAACGATGGAGATGTTTCCATTAAAAAGCACTGTTTGTAACAGATCGCCAACAGTAGACAGTTGAGTTGCATATTATGAAGCCTATAAGACTATGGGTCTTCGATCTATTGAGAGGTGGGTTTATGCTTTATAGATTGAATAGTACTATTTATTCAGTGTGACATTTTATATCAAGCATGGGTGGATAATAATTATAAATAAATACACGGTATATGAATGTCTCCATATAATTAAAAACGAAAACAGGATTTCAATCTAGAAAAATAACATAATAAATCTATTTTCATGTGTTTTTTTCAAGTTCATTGTGGTGTATACTAATACAATTAAGGATCGTTGGTTTGACCCACGTAAATCTTTTTTTTACCATCTCACTTTTATAAGCAACAAGGAAGTTCATGGGGAGTTAACAAATGATAGAAGTTGTGTTATTGTGTGCGAATATTATCAACTTGTGGATTGTTTTAAAGCTAATATGAATTTATGCGATTTGAAGTTTTACCCGTTTGCTTCTATATTATATATGAGATAAATTCACTACTGGCAGATATAGCTTGTAATAATCTTAGTAATTTTATTTGCTAGTGAGGTAAATAATGTTGCTCACATCATTGTCATTTTTTCATTATCTTTGGGATTTCATTGTAATATACTAATATGACAGAAGCCTGTCCTTTTTTCTTCCGATCTCATGGCAATTGATTAATGAAAACATTTTCCTTCCCCCCTCCCCCAGGGGAAAAAACCTCAATTTAATATATCATTCTAAATAATCACTGCTACCGCAACAACAGGGGAAAAAAAGGAAAGGAAAGAGGTACAAATGATGTTTCGTCTGTCTTTATGTCCAAGAATCAATGATTTTTGCAATTCATCTTCTTCTCTAGCAAATTTTATGATTGAATTTCACCATATTGAAGCTACGATTGAAGTAAAAAATTTATGTTGGACCAAACTAAGAGCATCTCAAATACAAATATATAGTCCTGCAGTGACAGGAAGAAGAGAAATAGACACATGAAATGTATATATTTCAATTTTCTATCTTCTTTCTACTTTTCCTTACTTTTTTCTTTTTTTATTTTCTATTTTTTCTGTACAATGTCTATGTATAGAAAGTACAAAAGACACTGTGAAGAAAATATAGAAAATAAAGAAAGAAAAAGGTAAGAAATAAGATAAAGAAAAGAGAGAAAATTGAAATGTGTATATTTTATGTGTCCATATCTCCCACCCACGTCACCCTAAAACTAGACATTTGCATTATAGATACTCTAATAAATCTAGAGATGAAGTGTGGGAGTTGGAATGAGGGTTTGGCAGTAGCGCCTTGAAATTTTGTTTTTATCATATAAATCGTTAGAAATGGAATTTCTTGACTTTACGTACAAAACATATAATTAAAGACTTCATGCACAAAAACACATAATTAATCACTTTTTCTGGTCAATTGATAGGAGTGCAATTCTTTTTATTTCACTTGGTGATGTCACGACAGATAAAATTATTTGACATCACGAATCACATGGTATGTACTCAGTTAGGAGCGGTCATCGTTGTCTCAAGAACTTGGCTTGTTATGTAGAGATTGGAAACTCTACCTCGATGAGCTCTTGATGGAAAAAAATTTGAAGTTGTTCCGCTCCCCTTAAGACCTAAATTATTTGGTGGAGGCTGTTTCACTACGACATCCCTATTGGTGCGAACTTATTTAATAGACATATTATTTAGTTTGTCGTTTGTTTGTTGTGTGGCAATGAAGAAACAACAACTCATGTCTTATTTAACTACTTTGCGAGAAAAGATATCTCGAAGCATGCCAGTTTTTGGAAAACTATCAAACCCGTCTTGGTTCAAGATGACATCAGAACAACTATGTATTCAATTACAAAGGCATTTGATAACCTCTCTCTCTCTCTCTCACGAATCATTATTTTAGCATATCTCATATGGAACGAACGCAACCGAGCGATACATGGACTGGGTCGAAGATCATCTTTACTGGTGCTGTAAACTTTGGATGCCTTTCTATCCCCGGGTTTGGCTACGATCCATAAAAAAAAATCTTCACACTCATGTGGCAGAACCAGCCATAGCTAAGTTTAAGTTAAATGTTGGTATATCATTACGTGATGGTCTGACCATTTTACTATCGGAGTTGTCATTCGAGACGAGCATTAGATTATTTGGGCTGCTGTAGCAAAGGGATTTTTTGGAGCCTTTCCAATTGTTGAAGTAGTTGCTACCGCTTTTTCTAAAGGACTTAATTTGGCAAAGATCCTTTAATTTGGCAAAGACACGCTGCTTTAGTCTGTATTTAACTGAATCATATTGCCTCTAACTTGTTTCCAGCCTACGCTCAAACTTTGAATTTTATCATAATGCGTTGCTGCTTGACAGGATCTGTGATTTGCTCGGTAATTGTAGCTGTGGACCTTGCAAATATATTCCTCGTGAGAGGAATATAGTCGCCCATAATGTTGCTTATTTTGCGCTTTGTCATTTCTCTTATTTCTATTGGGTTAATTGTATGCCTATATGGCCTAGTTCGATGACCCTCTGTGATGTGTAATGAAATTGCTATTTCACTTATTTAAAAAAAAAAGATTGATTGTAAATGAAATTCTCAATGAAGTCAACAAAACTTTGCCAAAAAGGAAGAAAAAAAAAAGAAAATATTCTTAGTCGAGTTATATTTAAGGGTTAATTTCACAAATCGTCCACAACCTATGAGTTAAGAATCAGTTTCATTCACAGCTTTTTTTTACCCTCCACAGCCCCAACCTTTAATAAATGCATGCAATTCCCTTTTCCACTATTTCATAAATTTTACAAAAAATAATGATTATACCCTTTTTTAAAAAAAGCTTAAAAATAATAAAAAAATAAAAAATAAAAGAAATACAGATCGGAAGAGCACACCTCTACGCTACCCCAACCCAACCCTCCCCCTCCCCCTCCCCCTCCCAGGACTGGCCAGAGGAAATGGAAGCATTTCACCGCCAAAATGCTACAAAAAATAGGGGGTGAATCCCCCCAATTTTGCTGCCGGAAATAGCAGCCAAATGCTCCCTCCCATTTTACACACAACATGGAAGGGAGGAGACTCACCCAATGTGTACTGTCAGAAATGAAAGCACTTTCTGGCAGCACTTTGGTTGCCGAAAAATGGCAGTATTTGCTGCCATTTCTGGCGGCCAAAAAGTGGGGGTGAATCCCCCTCCCCAATTTTGCTGCCGGAAATGGCAACAACGGCAACAAACTAGGAGTTATTCATTCCTCCTTTTCCCCCCGAAATGCAGCCAGTCTTGCGAGGGCGGGTAGGGTTGGGGTAGGTTGGGTGTTTCTTTTTCTTTTTTTTTTAAAACTTTTTTTTAAAAAAATTAAAAAGTTTAAGGGTATATTCATCATTTTGTTGTAAATTTTATAAAATAGTGGAGATATGGACGAATTGCATGGATTTATTAAAGGCTGGGGGCTGTGGAGGGTGAAAACAAATGTTGGGAGCGAAACTGATACTTAACTCAAAGGTTGGGGACGATTTATGAAATTAACCCTATATTTAATGGATAAATGTCAAAATTAATAGAAAAGCGAAGGCTGAATTAAGCAAACCCGTTGGATCCTAGATGTTGGAGTTGACATCCCGGTTCCACAAAGGCCATTGTCTAAAGATAATCACAATAAAAAAGAAAGATTGGATTGAATGAACTAGAAATCAAGGATTTGGGGAAATTATTTGTCAATATTTGTCATTGTTTGACTTTCATTATTTGTTCAAATTTAGAGAAATTATAATGAGGAGAGAAGTAGAATGTGTATTATAAATGTAAAAATGTGTGAAATATGTGATTGTAATTGAGCAGTTGTTAAATTAAATGTCAAATCATTTATAGGTAAAATTATAATTTTAGAGAATAATGAGAATCAAACAAGAGCATTTAGAATTCGTCAATCTCGGTCAATTCCAATTCTTAATTTGTGTACTTTTGATTTTGTAAATTGAACTTCAAAATGCAAATTTTATGTGTTAATCGATTTGTGCAAAGAGAAAAATGGGTTACCTGTTGGACAAGCCAACCCTACCTTCCTATGGCCCTACCTCCATGCTTGCTTGTTTAAGCGTAGGCTTGGACATCGGGTTGGCTGGGCCGGGTTAGGCCTGAACCTGAAACCGACCCGACTTCAAATCGAGTTCTATTTTTGCGAATTGAACCGGCCCAACGGGTCGATGAACCTGACGCAAACTGACCCGACATGTTTGGACCAGTTTGTCTGATTAGGCCTAGGCATTCTGGGCTTTTCTTCTTTAAGCTAACAATTTGGCCCAAATCAAATGAGAGGGAGATATTTTGGGCTTAGGGTTTCAGACAAAAGAGACCTAGAGAGTGAGAAAGATGAGAGGGGCGACAGTAGCAGGGGGTCTGCTCGGTGCGATGCTATAGCAGCAGGCGAGCAGTCACGTTGGTGGTGTGTTAGGCAGCAGCAACAATGTTGGCGGATGAGCAGCGGCGTCAGAATGCCATATGTGAAATCATATGCTTTCAAGTTCTTCTGTGACTGACATCTTTGAAACTAAATCCATTGCTACTTCTATGTTCTCTTTTTTGCGGTTTCCAAGAATCATGTTGTTATACAAGGTTTTAGTTGGTTCAACTCCTATATCAATCATTACTTATAGCCTATACAGAGTATGGTTGATCCACCATACCTTCTCTATAAAACCAAGATATAATGTGAAATAAGGCTTGTGGACTTTTGAATCCAAAACAAGTCTTCAAAAAGAAGAAAAAAATTTAAAATATATATAATAATTAGGTTTTAGCCAGGTCAAACCGGTTTAACCGAATTGGGTACCTCCCATTCGGTTTTAACCGGGTTGAACGGGTTCTAGCTGGCCAAAACCAAGGGGAGAATTGAACCGATTCGGTTTGGCCGCCTATCACCCGCGAACCAACCTGAAAAGGTCAAAAACCGAACCGAATCAATTTACCGGTTATGAAGCGTTATAATAATAATAATAAGAAGAAGAAGAAGACTCGTAGTATGAATTTCTTTCCTCAAGTGATTATTGCACCAGTAGTCCCTGAGAAAATAACATGTGGAAAATTGGTCTCCAACATTAACGAAAATTTTAACCGACTTGTTTTCTTCAGGTAATTAATTGCCGTCGTCGTCACCCCTGACGTAGTGGCGGGTTGGAATGGAGGTTCGAAGCTTCGCCTCCACGGTTATTTAACCGACCCAAAATCAAAATTCAATTCAAAATTTTAATCACATGAGCATTGGCTTTCATCGGTGGTCGAAATTGGCAAAAATGGCGGAAGAAATCAGCGATTCCGTGGTGGCGACTACCGCCACCAATACAAAGAAGAAATCTTTATGGCCCACCGTACTTCGCTGGATTCCTACCTCCACCGATCGCATCATCGCCGCGGAGAAACGTCTTCTCTCTCTTGTCAAGTAAGAACGAAAATGAATTGAACAGTAATGTTAGCCATATTCGTTAATTGTGATTTTCTAACCTTTTGTTTTTTGGGGTTTCAAGGACGCCTTACGTGACGGAGCAGGTCAATATCGGGTCGGGTCCTCCGGGTTCCAAAGTTAGGTGGTTTCGATCGGCCAGCAATGAGCCGAGGTTTATTAATACGGTTACTTTTGATAGCAAAGAGGAGTCTCCGACGCTTGTAATGGTCCACGGATATGGAGCTTCTCAAGGGTTCTTTTTCCTGAACTTTGACACACTTTCCAAGCATTTTAAAGTCATTGCAATTGATCAGCTTGGGTAAATTTTGAGTTCATTTTTCAAATGATTTATCTTGTTGAGTCGACTTGTAATGCTGCCATTTTTTATATGATTTTTGCCTGTTTACTTAATTATTTTACGTTTAGTCTCTGCCGTCTTTTGTGGGCATGGAAATGGTTGTCTCTGCAGGAAACATTAGTCTCCTCTCGTGAAATGAGTGAATCAGTGATTTCCTAAGCAAAAAGATTTCAGTTGTCAACTTTTTGCTTGTCTAAATCTTTGCTGCTTTAATCTTCCGATCTCTAAGAATTATACAGAGATAATGCTTTGTAGCAAACTCATCCTTTTGGCTACATTTTTTGTTGGTGCAGTTGGGGTGGTTCTAGTAGGCCTGATTTTACGTGTAAAAGCACTGAAGGTTAGCTCTAATTTGTTTTGCTAGAGGCATAGAGCATAAAATTTCTCTTTAGTTGTTGATGTCATTCATTTAAATATGACAGACATATATGTGCTCTGACTTGTGTTTTAGAAACTGAGGCATGGTTCATTGATTCATTTGAGGAATGGCGCAAAGCAAAAAATCTTAGCAACTTCATTTTACTGGGACATTCTTTTGGAGGATATGTTGCTGCTAAATATGCGCTGAAGGTGAACTAATTCCTGGAAACAAATTTGAAAATGATAATAATTCTGCTACTTATTTTCATTGCTGATGTGAATTATATTGCTTCTGTAGTATCCTCAGCACATCCAACACTTGATTTTAGTGGGATCTGCTGGATTTAGTTCAGAAAAAGAGCACATGTCCGAGCGGCTTACCCAATTTAAAGCGACATGGAAAGGCACCATTATTAATCATCTATGGGAGTCCAATTTTACTCCGCAAAAAATTATTAGGTAACTACTATTTCTTTGCTTTTGTAGTTTATGTATTGTCTTTTCTATGTCTTATGTTATTCTAATTTCTAAACCTTCCTGGTTTACATGCTGGATTCTGCATGTTAGCTTTTGGAAGTCTCTGTGCAATATATATTGCAGTCGCATGAGCTTTTGTTTTCCATTTAAGGAATCTGTTTTTGTTGGTTGCCTTTTAGCTTGCAAATGATTGACAGCGATAACATTTATCTTCATTTTTCAAAGTCTGGTGTATATGGTTGGACATTTTGATTTCTTAAATATTATTTTGCTGCCAAGTACTAAAATTTCCAATTATGGTTGGTCATTTTGATTTCCTAAATATTATTCTCAATTATGTTAGCTTCAGGAGATCCTCTATGAAGAAAAAAGGCTTAAGAAATCTGTCAATGAATGGGGAATGTATAGATCGGGGAGCACAATGACCGATATATATGAATAATTGATACATGGATCATAACCTTTTTGTTTTTCACATATTATGGGGTAAGATGGTAGTCTTCTACTCCCTTCGTCCCACAAAGATCATCCACTACTTTTTCATCCGTCCCAAATAATTTCTTAGTTTTCGTATATGCCCTTGTTTAATATGCATTGTTATTAGTAAACAAAATTGCCTCTTGCGTCTGTTGAACAGCTTCCTAATTTTCATTTCATTTTCATTGTTTTTTTCCCTTATCTTATCTTTCCTTATTTTTTATTATTATTGTTATTATTAATTTTTTTTCCTTTTGAAGTTTTCGACCTGATTACTGTCCTTGTCCAAAGTAACTGCTTCAGTATCTTTGAAGATATACCCATGTCTTTTTCAATAATGCAGAGGTCTAGGTCCTTGGGGGCCGAATCTGGTTCGCAGATATACCAGTGCTAGATTTGGTGCATATTCAACCGGAAACGTATTAACTGACGAGGAATCACATTTACTTACAGGTATAATATATTTAACTTGTTAGGTTTCTAACACACATTGATTCTTTTATTTTTATTTATTTGGCTTTCTCTAATCTATGCAATTTTCAATGGTAGATTATGTATATCATACTTTGGCTGCTAAAGCGAGCGGAGAGCTGTGCTTAAAATATATATTTTCATTTGGAGCCTTTGCGCGGATGCCTCTTCTACATAGGTCAGTGGATTGCTGCCATTTTGAATGTTGGTCTCTGTACTGGTGGAGAGAAGGCCTAAGAAATTCTTACCATTAGTAACTTACTGGTGAACGATGGTGTCTTTGATATTTTTAGTAGGGAAATGTTTTTCGAATTTATGCATCTTGATGATGATCACATAACGTGTTGGGGTGGATAATGTAAATTGGTAGAGTTTTCTATCACACAGTTTGGAAGCGTGTATTCTCAATTCTGATGATGATCACATACATGTTGACATGGATAATGACATGATGTTAAATGATAGGCAGTGTGCTCTTCCGATCTCTTTAGAACTCTGTTCTGCATGGGGAAAAAAATATCATTGTTGCTTGCAAAGTATGCAAAATGACATTACACATTTACACTTATCAATGACTTGCTAGTATGCATCTCCATACAGTTTTATGCTTGGGATATTCTTTTCCTCTTGTAGAGGGCTTGTATTTTGAAGATCGGAAGAGCGTGTGTAGGGAAAGAGTGTAGGCAATGGTGTACGCTGGAAATCAACTAACACACTTCACTTCCACAATCACTTATCCTCTTCTTGACGTGAAAATATATGAGAATGGTCTACTTAATTTGCCATATAATTTTGTATGCAGTGCATCTGAGTGGAAGGTGCCTACAACCTTCATATATGGTTTTGAGGATTGGATGAATTACCAAGGAGCGGAAGAAGCTCGAAAGCAGATGAAGGTGCCTTGTGAGATAATAAGGGTCCCTCAGGTCTCTCGTCACACTACATAAATTTCATTCTATACAAGTCATTCAAAGTATAACTGAAAAAAGCTTATAACTGAAAAAAGCTTGTCTATTTGCAGGCCGGTCACTTTGTATTCATGGATAACCCCTCTGCTTTTCATTCTCTGTATTCTATGCTTGCCGGAGGTTTATTTCTCCCCAGCAGGATAATGCATCAGTCCCAGAAGGCCTTGTGTCTGTTTGAATATAGAGAATATTTGGTTGTAATTTTTATGTTTGAAATATCAACAGCATACTAGCCTTACAGCAAGGAGGCCTCCTCCATGTACAGAGAATCGTTTTGCAATATTTGGTTGTAATTCGTGTTTATCAGATGAATAATACTATATAACACCAGTCTATGTGGCAACTAATATAGCATTGAATGATAAGTGAAATTAAATGAATGAATAAAGGACCCACTTGATTTAACTTATCGTTCAATACCACATTGATATGGTGCCAAGCACCAGTGATACTAAATAGCATTACTCTTATTAGATTAGATTATATACACTACACAAAAATTTTTATCATTTTGTAGACGCCTATTCTTTGTGAAATACATTCATTCACTAGCACGGTATTTGTTCTCTGTAATTGTATAATTATCTCCACCCCCACCCCGGGCAAAAAAAAAAAAAAAAAAAGAGGAAGGAATGGGGGGAAAAAATTAAAAAACCATGTGAGATTCAAAGCGTATTAGCTGTCGTTTGGAGCATTGAAGTAGTCAATTATTTAAGCTGATGCTGATCGGTCACTTTCACTCTTAAATACTCTTATAGACTCCATTGTTTCCAGTCGACTGAAAACTGTCTTCTTTTACGTAATTATTGGTGTCTCCGTCAGGTCTGGAGGGTCCAGCGTGAGCTCCAAATCCTTGGCGAGTTTCGTGCAAACAGCACAAATACCTGATGCCAAACAACAGTAGAAGAAGACCATGTGAGTTTCTACAAAAACATCTCCAATGGCAAGGGGGAGGTGAAGGTGATAAGGAACAGAGATTGTTAGGAGATAATTAATTAAATTGAATGAGTGGGTGGAAAGAGGTATAGAGAAAAAAGGGGAAAAGTAAAAAAAAAAGAGAGATAGATATAAATTTGAAAATAATGATAAAATAGTAGTGGAGAAGGTAAAGATGAAGGTGTGGTTTTAGGCTTTGAGGTTGATATTAGAAAAGAAAAGTGAGGATAAAATGGTGTGAATGAGAGAAAAGTGACCAGAAAAAGAAAAAAAAAAAAAGGAAATATATGAGGTTCAATTTATTTTTTTTTATGTATGTATGACTTTTCAGATAAGACCCTCCCATTGGAGATGCACTTAACTGTGCCAATTATATGGTTTTTTTTTTTTTGGCTGCTGACTATAAGCCAATCCGACATATTCACAGATTCTGACGCCCCACCTTTCGGCTTTTCCAATAAGTTGTGGTTGTTTGATCTTCTTTATAATCTAAGAGAAATTATAATGTGTAGAAATGAATGGTGGAAATTTAATTAAAATTTATAATGTGTGATAATCAACAGTCAAATCATAATGTGTGAAATTATAAATTGAAATTATAAAGAGGATCAAACAACCACAAAATCTGTTTTGTATTTTTCAGAACGTAATGGATATTTCCTCGTATTTTGAAAAATATATAATCCGTATCCATATGTGGTGTTACGCTTCGGTACTCAGGTACGCATGCTTCCTCAGCTGGGGAAAATGATAGTTCTTCAGGATCTTCACCAATGAGAATTAACATAAAGTAGATATAAGGATTCTAAGTAATCAATTCATTGCGTTTGCAGCATCTACTCGTTAGTTCCCTAACTTGGTATTCCTAGAGTACCGCTGTATTTTCCCTAGGCCGAATGAACAAAAACATCAACATTGAAGGACATTTGGGCAAAGTTACATAAAGATAACTGCACATTTCGCAACTTGTAAAGAATGCAAATAAAAGGTCCACTCCACAACCAAATAATCAAGACCCAGAGATTGAACTGATTGGTGAAAATGCTAAACATGCAAAGAATACATGAGCACAAATGAATGCGAGTCTGCTACAGAAAATTTGAGTTTGACCTCAAGCAGGTGAAGTGAGCGCTGTCGGATCAGCTGAGGAAGGAATATCGGGGCCAAATCGGCAGCCTTCAAGCATGAAAACAACATCAGTCATGGAAGGTCTCTCAAGAGGGTCAGGCATTGTGCAAAGCAATCCGACTTTTACTCCCAGCAAGAACTCTTCCCACTCTGATGACTCCGGGTCGAGCTCGACCAAACCCGGCTCAAGCAGTTCAGAAACTTGACCGCTTTGTAATTGTCTCTTAACCCATTTGACAATGTCCTCATCTTCTGTGAACATTACCGGTTTCTTTCCAGTTAGTGTCTCTAGCACAACAATCCCAAAACTGTACACATCAGCCTCTTTAGTGGGCTGTCCGGTTAATAAGGCTTCAGGGGCCACATAGCCGAGTGTTCCGACTGGAGTTGTAGATGTTGAAGCCTCAGCAGGCACTGCTGCTGTGGTTAATTTCTCGAACCCAAAATCTGAAAGATGGGCTTCGAAATCTGCATCGAAAAGCACATTTTGTGGCTTTATGTCCCCATGTATTATCGGCACTGAATGGAGGAACGCTAGACCACGAGCTATACCAAGCACAATCAGGTGTCTCATTGGCCAATTTAATATATGCCCATCTTGATGTGAAGCTTCTTGCAGGAGGGTGGCTAAGTTTCCATTAGGCATGTAGTCATAGACAAGAAGTCTCATATCAGGTGGTGGTCCTGCATAGTAGCCACGAAGAACTGTCAAATTGCGATGTTTAACTTTGCCAAGAGATTCAGCTTCTTTGCGGAAGATGTGTTCTTCAATAGATGCATTGGGAAGCCGACGAATAGCAAGCACCATTCCATCAGCATAAGTGGCTTTGAATAACAGTCCATACTTTCCTCTGCTCAATACATTTTCTTCATCAAATTGCCTGGTTGCTTCTACAGTCTCTGCGTATGTGATCTTGTTGTTGAACATAACAAGCTTTGGAATGCCATTTTCTCCACTTCCACGTGCCCCTTGTGAACCTGGACTCGGGCTGCGCTTCTTCTCTCCATCAGCCGCTGCTCTTATCTTCTTGAGCCACCTCAGCAAACCATATATATACCCACAACAACACAAAAGAAAAATTATACCCCCTGCTACAGCCACCACAATGTAAAGAATCAATCTTTTCCTTTTTCGCCTCGCCTCATTCTTGCAATCTTTGTCCAGCGGCTTCCCACATAAATTGGCGTTCATAGCATAGACAGAAGCATCGTGAAACCGAGAACCCAACGCCACTGGAATCTCTCCCTCAAGATGATTGTGGGATAAATTCAAGTGCTGCAAGCTGGACATAAAGGAAAGACTTGCTGGAATAACTCCATTAAGATTGTTCCAAGAGAGGTCTAGACTGGCTAAGTTTGGCAACTTGGACAATGAGTCTGGAATGTGGCCTGAGATATGGTTGGAATCCAACAACAGAAATACCAAGGATGAACAGTTAGAAATACTTGCTGGGATTTCACCCCGTAAATTGTTCTGACCAAGATCAAGACCCTGTAAATGAGATAGATGTGAATAATCAGCTGGAATCTCGCCTGTTAGCTCATTTTCTCTTAGCTCTAAAATTTGAAGACCAGAACAATTGCTCAACTCCACTGGAACTGAACCACTTAATTGGTTATGTGATAAAGAAAGAACTTCCAATGATGATAGAAATCCATAGGTAACAGGAACCTCACCGGTGAAAGAATTTGAAGAAAGATTCAGGTATATTAAACTTGACAAACTGCTAAAACCTTGAGGCACTTCCCCAGACAGCGAATTCTCCTGCAAAGCCACGACTTGCAAACCAGGCAACCCAAAGATTTCAATAGGTAACTCTCCAGACAAGTTCTGCTTGCTCAAATCAAGAGTTGTGAGCCTCAACAAGTTCCCAATGCTTGCTGGAATAGACCCTGAAAACCCACAACCACTCATATTCAGAACCTCTAAACCATTCAGTTCCCCAATATTCATCAGCACTTCATCCGAAAATCTATTATTACTTAAGTTCAAAGTACTCAAATTGCTAAGCCTTATCAATTCCTTTGGCACACTGCCAGACAATTTGTTATCACTCATATCCAACAGTTCGAGCCCGTAAAGTCTACCTAAACTCGCCGGAATTGAACCATTAAATGAATTCCCACCAAGAAACAGCATTTTTAAGTTCGCCAGATCCCCTAAAAAACTCGGAACCAAACCAGAAAACCGATTGCCTCCAAGATTCAGCACTCTTAAAAACCTACATTTCTTCATACTAGATGGAACTGTACCAGTTATTGAATTATTCCCCACTATGAACTCCTCCAAATTCATCAAATTCCCAAGATTATCGGGCAAGTAACCGGAAACGGAATTCCCAGAAATATCCAGGACCCTTAATGTAAGAAAATTCATCAAGAAATCTGGAAACATACCAGTTATCTGATTCTCGTGAAGGTCCAACTCTTCCAACACACTCACACACGTTGTCCCATAAGTGCTCCCTGGTCTGACTATCCCCGTGAACAGATTAAAACTCAAGTCGAGGATCTTGATTGTATGAGCATTTAATGCTGAAAAGTTGCAGAGAAGTGACGAGGGGACCACGCCGGAGAGCAGATTATGAGGCAATGAAATAATTTGAAGATTTGCGAGCGAACCCACAGTCGACGGAACCACGCCAGAGAGCTTGTTATACCCAGCGCTGAAGTGGATAAGTGAAGAACAGTTTGAGATGGCCGATGGAATTGTACTGTACAGTTGATTTGAATCTATCCATATGTACTCTAACTGCTGCAACGCTCCAATGGACGCTGGGATCTCGCCGGAAAAACGGTTAAACGAAAGGTTAATGATTTGGAGTTGATGGCCTGATGAAAAATTCGCAGGAATTTTCCCGGAGAATGAGTTAAAAGATAGGTCCAGCATCCGGAGGGTCGCCCGGAGGCTGCCGGAGATTTCACCAGAGAGGAAGTTATGAGCCACGTTGAAGACTTGAATGTTGGTCAGGTTCGTGAAAAATGCCGGCGAGAGGTCTCCGGAAAGTGAGTTGTACTGCAAGTACACGGCGCGTAGGAAGACACATTCCGAGAGAGCGCGTGGAATGGAGCCGTTGAGATTGTTAGAATGCAGGCTTAACCTGCGCAGCATGCGCAGCTTCCCAAGCCGGTCGCTAATCTTCCGATCTGCTGAAACCTCGGCAGGCGGAGCTCACGAACTCTGGCAGCGTAACAAAGAATGCCGCTCCAGTCGCAAGGCGCTCTCGGAGTGGATGCATTCCAGCCGTCCATCACTCCACGTGGGTCGTCAAGATTCCTCTTAAAGTCCAGCAGCGCTTCGGTTTCCGCCTCATCGCCGGCCGAGGCCACGGTGGCGCACAGCAGCAGCGCCAGAAAAATAGTAGCCGTTGACATTAGCAAAAATGAAAGCGGATTTTGGTAGCGAAGCTTTAGGAGTGCGATATGGGAGCGCATAGAGGGGGAATTGTAAGGAGGACTGACGCCATGTGTTGCTCCCTGGTGCCTCTCTGTTCCGTAAAAGTGAGTTCTTTTGTTTTTATTTTGGATTTTGGCTTTTTATTTATCCAGAAAGGGATTAAAGAAATAGAGGCAAAAGTGAAAAGTTTTGCACTTTGTTTATGCAGTCAAAGAGTTTAGGCATCATCATTGGTGCAACACTAATCGCCGTTTGCTTTTTTGTTGCCATGCATTCACTCAGTGGAGCAAATCCCTTCATAAATGCCCAATTTATAACATGTTTATATATTGGAATACCGCTTTTTTCCGTGGCCGAATCCAAACAAAAAATTTGGAGGAAAAAAAATAATGGTAGATTGAGAAAGAACACAATGACAAAGAAGTTGAGACAACCATGTATTTCTATTTGTACTAGTACAAGAGAGAATTATAATAATCTGAAAGGTGTCACCATTTATTGAATAGTTGAATGATAACAAAGAGTTGTCATCTCATATTGATGGCTCATTTTTCTACTTGTTAAGCTAGAAATTGTGGAGATGAACTTAAGTTTCTCACTATGGGGACATGACACGTTCATTTTTCCTTGATTCTAATATTCTACAATTTTTACCTTTTTGAATACTGCTAGTATATTAGAAATTAGGACCCAGCTTCTTTAACCAGTCACTTTTAAGTTGTGATTCTTGAAAACCTCATGCCTTCTTCTTTGACCATAAATATGACAACGCCCAGGAAGGACCACCCTCCCCTTTTATTCAATAACCTACATATTTGGAATTTGGCCAACAATGCTTTAATGTTTCATGAAATTGTGATGTATGCATTAATTGGTTATTACTAGGCAGACCCTTTCAAAATCAATCACTGATGTCAATCTAACCGTTTCTGCATTACTTAATACTCTTGGTGCTTACAACTGCTATTCTGTGAATTTTGAATTGTTTTACATTTCTACATTGGCTACCAATTATAATTCAATATGCATCTAAAAGCAATGGAAAAAGAAACAGTTAACTAGATTGTGATAGCTTGTATACATATTTGGCTCCAATGAATTAGTTAGAGGAATTGGAATAAGAGGAGCTAGATTTCCACCAAATAAACTAGTTAAAACAAGATTTCTTATACTCCTACCATGTCACCACCCGTCGGGTTGACAAAAGAAACTCACTGCCTCTAGGAAGCTTTATATCATGTGTGGCAGGCTGTGTCTCCAGCTGTAGGACTTGAGATTTACTGGGTTCAGGGAGAAGCTAAGGCCAAACATTTCTTTTGGGGCGTGATTTCCATCCTTGACCCCTACTAATTTCGCTACCATAGCAGCACTCTCATTAACATGGTCCATGTTCTGGGGATCTGACCACAGCAGGCGGCATAATTGATTCCTTCTGTACTTTGATTTTAGGTTGATGCCCCATTTCTGGAATAGAGCTTCTCTCTCCTTTGTTGAATACTTCTTGAGCATCTGTTTGCTCAGCATCTCTCTCTCTTGCTTGAGAGCCCTGCAGTTTCCTTGGGAATTAATTGCATAGAAGATGATTTTTAATTAAAGTCAAGCATTCTGTTGTGTGCTGGCTCCCTCTGGAAGACTGTAATGTAAAACTGCGAATGTTGTATTTGAGGAACTGTGAATGAGAAAAAAGAGTACCTTGAGGTCCTTGCGGCAGCCTGACCACTAGTATTCTTCAAAAATGATAACCTTCTAAGCTCGACCTCCATGTAAACAGCATCTGATGGATCTCCTTTAAAGAGAAGCAAGAAGTAAGTTCTGTGAACCAATGGGGTGTTGCAGGCATCCCAAAGTTCAATTATCTCCTGCTTCTGCCTCTCGAATTCTTTAGACCAATCCGAAACAGACTGCTTTGCATCCTGAGCTTTTGCAGAGTTATCATTTACAATTTTTTCTGGCTCATTTGAAGTTTCTTCTGGTGCATCACAAATTTTTTCTGGCACAACAATCTATTTCTTCCGGCATGTTGGAAGTTTTTTCTGTCTCGTTGAAAATTTTTTCTGGCATGTTGGAAGGTTCCTCTGGCTCATTGGAAGGCTTTTCAGCCTCAAGATCCTGACATAATATTGCAGAAGAAGTTAAAAAACAAAAATACGAGACTAACAATATAGAATTACACAAGATAGTCTGTGAGCAAATATATGGTCCAACAAGAGGGTGAGAAGATTTGGGAAACCAAGAGACTAAGAAGCACCCGCCTCAAAAGTATCCATATGATACCCAAATACCAATTAATAAATCATCCAAAGAGCAACAATTCGGAGTGATGAATGCAACATCAGACAAGTATTCGACTTTGAACAAGCAGTTGAAAAAGGTGACTGCGTCTGCTCATTCTTACCAAGTTTTCCTCAAATTGCACCTGAGACTCGGGCTTGATCATTTCACTCTGACATGGCTCGCAAGTTTGTTTATCGACCACGCAGTCCTCAACCAGTATCTTGATGCTTTCTTCCTTCTCGTCAACAGTCAAAGATGTTTCTGAGTCTCCTCTGGACAGATCTTCATGACTGGCAGTTGGCTCTATCTCAGAAAGCTTTGTTTGATTGTCATCCACTCTTTCTGGAAATTCTTCTTCAAATTCATCTTTAAACTCAGAACTACTGGGTGACTTTTGCATTCTCATTGGAAGTGCGGTACAGCTTTTGCTTCTTGGTACATTGGCGCTTCCTTGATCAGAAGTCTCTTCATCAGATGAACAAAGAGATTGTCCTGAATGGTAGGTCAAGACAGTCAATAAACATCTGCAAGTCTAAATACTTAACTTCAAAGTTTCACGAAATGAACTAGTATAACCTGAATCCTGATCTTCCTTAGGTAGGGAAGGTGGTGTTGTTGCGGTCGTATCTCTGTTGGTGAAACCAATTTCAACACATTGAACTTCCTTGCAGTTATCTTCAAAACACTTATCAGTTTCTTGACCAATTTTCTCCCAATCCTTACAAGGATCAGGACCAAAATATTTCTCAATATATTCTCTTGGCGAGGTGTCATCTGACAGGAATTGCATTTCAGAATTTTCGAGGAATGATTCGTCAAGCTTGTTGGAGTCGAGACCTTCACATCTGTCAGAGAAATAAGATGCCTTGGAAGCAGCATCAGAACGAGCAGTATCAAGTAACTCTGATACTTCAGATGCTGAATATTCGCTTCCCCCCCAAGAACTTTTCTCATGGTTTTCACCCTGAAGGAAAACATGAGAACATCTATTTAAGTGCATCCAGGTTTCTTGTGTAACTACTAATCTTTTATCATAGAAAAACATATTTACGAACCCATGACCTTCGGAATAGATACTCTCTCCCTGTAAGCAACATTTCCTCCATGCGAGACTGAGCCACATTACGCTGTTGAGTTAATTCTCTTATCTCTTTATCCATCTACAAATTTGGAGAGAGGCAAGGACGATGTTAGTTGAATATGCAACTTTAACTACACTCAAATACTCTAGTGCACCCACTGTTCTATGAATAAAAACTGCAAACCATATTGTTTTTCATTCGACCACTTGCTGTCTCTCTATGTTTTTTTCATCATTCAGATTGTTTCTAGATATTACATGACCAGATTTGACAAAATGGATCTCTGGAAAAATTTGATGCATGGATTACAAATTTGAATGCTTTTATCACCTTCTCAATAAGCATTTCTTTCTCCTTCAGCGCTGATGTAGAATCACCCGAGGCAGCAATTGAGCTAAAGTTTCTCAACTCGTTCTCCAGCCTGGCTAGTTCTTTTTGCAACTGCTTGACCAATGCTTTCTCTGACATCACGACATTGACACGTGCATTGGTATTGACTTGCTTTGCACAGCTAGCAAACAAGAGTGTGTTTCTTGTCTTCTCAACATGAGAGTGAGCAGGGCTCATGGTGCAAATGATGGCAGTCTTGGCATTGCCTCCCAAACAGTTCTGGAGTATGCGTGTTAGTTTGGAGTCCCTGTATGGTATGTGTGCATTTCTTCCTTTGCTGCATTGAAAAATGATGACAAGTTTCAGAAAGAGATTATATAATATCAGAAATAGCAGCGTTGCAAACAAGATAATCCTTTTGGCATTTCTTTGA